>CANUEY010071127.1:0-15941 GCA_948099555.1 Croton setiger | reverse complement strand
AACAGAAAGTTTATACCCTAAGTGTTTAGGTTCTCTATGTGTTTGGGATGACAAGTGTGTTGATATGAAAGAGTGGGAGGAGCCAGGATCTATTAATGCAAATGCAAAAGTATCGGAGGTAATAAAGGAAACTTTACCAGTGATAACTTCCGGAGCTGCCAGTGCCTCCTTTCTTGTCAAAGCATAAACCCGAGCCTGTGCCGGTGCCTGCGACACAATTCTTTGTCCACCACCTCTGCCTCTGCCTCTGCCTCTACCTCTGCCTCGGCTAAAACTTGACCCAGCCCCACTAGCACGGGTAGCCTGAACGGTCGGCTCAGAAGCTGCTTGGGCCAACTCATGCCTCCTGGGACAGTTGTTGAGATAATGCCCTTGCTCTCCACAGTGATAGCATGGTCCAGTGAGTCGTCGACATTCCCCCCAGTGGAGTCTGCCGCAATGAGTACACTGTGGCTTAGGCGGGGCCTGTGTCTGTGTCTGTCCTCTGCCCGATCCACTGTGGTGAAAAGAACCACCTCCTTGATAACCAGCATAAGAACCGCCTGAAGGCCTTTGTGATCGGCCTTGTGAACCAGATGAAACAAAAGGCCTCCGAAAAGAGCGTTTGCGGGAACTACCCGCTTCCTCTGCAAATCCAGCTCCATCTCTCTTCGGCTTAGGAACAAATGGCGGTCTCTCCCCAACTAACCTCTCAGCCTTTATAGCAGCTACTCGGAGATCATCAAAGCTCCTGGTGTCATAGGAGGTGATGTGAGACTTGATCTCCCACCTCCAACCCTCTTCATATCTACGGGCACTTGTCCCTGTCGGACGATGCCAAGGAGCCTGCGTATCGAGACAGTTGGGTGAAACGTAGCTCATATTCGGCCACTGTCATGTTGCCTTGTGTCAGATTGAAAAACTCCCTCTGCTTCTGATCTTGGTACACCTCAGGGGTGTACTTCTCTTTGAACTCATAGAGGAAGTCGTTCCATGTCAGTACTGCCGGTCGAGCCAGAGCATTCGGGACTGTCTCCCACCAATCAAAGGCATCTCCTTGAAGAAGCGATATGATGTACTCAAATTTATCCTCCGGAGTACTATCCATCATGAAGAAGATGCGTTCAGTCCGTCTCAACCACCCCTCGGCCTCTGCCGGATCTGTAGTGCCAAAGAAATCTGTTGCACCAAGTTTACGGATCTCCTTAAGGTTCTTAAGTCGGGAATAAGGTACGGGACCAGGACCAAAAGCTTGAGGTCCATAAGAACCCTCGACGGACATTGCTGGGCCAGCGGAATCCTCTCTCCCCGGTGTATCAGGTAAATGCTCCATGTTCCTATATGTATATGTCATGTAAACCTCTCTTAATTAACACTTTTATCTCATTTATAATCACTTCTCATTTAAATTATTTCATATAAATGTCATGTAGCGTTGTTATATTCGGATGCACTTAAATGAAAATGCATGAAATGCGTGAAATGACGTCGAAATGACATATGCTTTAGGTCAGGGGTGTTACAATCTTTCACATGTGAACTCCATGGATATTTCGAAGACTTCCTAACCCGCAGAGATTGACAATGCGGCAACGGAACATCAGACTCTTGAGTACTCTTTTACTACTGATCTCTTGGGCCCAAATTAATAGATGCCTCACTAACTACTGCTTGATTGATTGAGGTTTGAGGTACTGCGTCCGCATCATAAAATAGATCGTTTAGAAATTGATCTATGTACCTCGATAAAGAAGAAAGTTGATGTGAATCTGATGGTGGCAGAAAAGGTGCTGCCGATGGAGGTGATGCTAGTGGATGAAAGGCTGCTGTTGGCAGAGGATGGTTGCTGGCCACCTACCATTGTTAGAGACTAGGCCCTCACGCCCTATGCGTTTGATCACATGTTGCCTCCGTGTTGGCTTAGTCTGCTTAGAGGGCACATATGTCTGAGTAGGCCTAACATTATGTTGTGTTTGATGAACTTGCAGCCCCAGCTGACAAGAAATGACCACTCTGGTGAAGTACTCCATATAATCTTCAGACATCATCTTACCTGTCAAGTGCCGCCCAGCGTGCATCCTGCAGGATCTCTACGATAGACCTAGCCTGTCACAAAAAAAAAAAAATACTAGTATAAATAATTAAATTCACTAAATGTAAGAAGAATAAATTTGAGATTGAGGTAAATGAGGTAAATGAAAACTCACAAATGTTGTGTAAGCCTTGACAGAGCCAATGTATCCTTAAGGTATAGGGACATGCTTCAAGTCTTTTAGATTGTTGATGAATCGCACTATGCACTACTAGTACCACGGTAAGTACTCATTAAACGCCTCTACGCGTTCAATATAATCCTCGTCGAGTAGTTACGCGATTAATCCTTTCATCGCGTGATGGATGACTGATGGAATATGCTCCAATCCTCGGTGCTTTGACCAATCCTTGTGAGCTTGTGAAGGCATTCATGCTCATCCCTACTCAGCAACAAAGTTTGATTAGGTATCTCCTGTCAATACCCGAATTTTCGAACCGTACTGTTAGGGATGTGAAACTCGAGCACTTTAATGAATATGAGCTGTGTCACGGTGGTCCACATGTGCTGCCCTTCTTTGCACTGCGGCAGTAGGGCATGCAGTAGTTGGTCTGAATATGACATCCACAAGAACTATCAATATATATATATATATATATATATATATATATATATATATATATATTAGTGTGTCTCTCTGCAAAAAATAATGTAAAAGAAAATTGGAAAAATACCTTTCCGTCGTCAAAACCGACTGCTAGTCTCGGTAACCCAGCAGATTATGGCTAGTAAGTCTTGCAAATTTTTCCCTGCCACCTTAAAAAACAAGAAAATATCAGTGTACTATGCAAATAAAACCAATACAATACAATAGAGAGAGCTACATACCTTCAAGCATTCGAACAATCATGAAACATTACAGGATGTTGGTTGGGGAGTGTCAGTTGAAGTGTGGTAATCCTCTCTGAAGTCACATCTGCATACAATAAAATTGAATTGTGATTTAGCAACATACGTTGCATTTTTTTGAAAAAATAAGAAGTACTTAAATAAAATAAATTGCTTGTAACAACAACAGACACCCTTCGATATAATCGTATCCCATGGCTATAAGACATAAATTTTGGTATAGATATGCCAAAATGACACTTTAACTGTATTACCAACATTTGGTGAAGTCGACCAACATCAACACCAGAATCAAGCTTGTGCTGTTCTTTGATGAATTGCAGAACATGAACTCTCCCATCAACCACATCACTAAGCATCGAGCTTGCTACTGGTAAACATGCTCTAGGAAGCCATCCTCTACTAGTGTCATTACATGTCCGCTAACGCAATGAAGCATGATCCTATAACCCCTGATATCATTGTCCTTAGGTGCGAATCCCAGAAAATTCATGCAGTACTGACGCCATCCAACTTAAGGCCTTTGAAATTGGCCGGTCACAGCACATCCGTCGACAAGCAGCCCAAACATCACCTCCACGTCTTGTGGTGTAATGGTTGTCTTTCTGAATGACAAGTAGAAGGTGTGCATCTTTGGACGCCAACACTCCACCAAAGCAGAAAAAAGGTCCTAATCGTAATATATCGACCCAATCCTTCACACCGCACTAAAGCCTAGCTCGTTGATGTAGAATAGCATTCGGGAATACTCGACATCAAGCTGCCGCCATATTGCGTGTTTGCTTTCCTGGTTTTTAGTGGGCTATTGTATCTCGCTTGTGAACATATAAATTGATTTGTGTTCCTGCTGAAGCAATAATAGATCATGGCTAACAGACCCCTGATCTAACACACGCTGCTGCTGCGAATTAGAAGATTCTCCTTGTTCCATTATTGCACGTTGTATTTACAGATAATTTCTTAATTATTTTCTAATTCAAATTCCAATACATTATTATTGGCCAATTTATTTTATAAAAAATATTCTTTAAAATAGTATATTTTTTATTAATATTCTTAACTAATATACCTAAAAAATACCATAAATTAATTTCGCATACAAATTCTATCTAGCATACAAATATTGTTATTTTCGCATATAATTTTTTTTTCCACAAACTAAAACTTCCTCAAACATTATTATCACATATAAATTTTTCGGATCCAAATTCTTTTTCACATACTAATACTGTTAACTAACTCACTAGTCACAATATTATTGCGAATACAATTTCTATTTTACATACAAATGTTATTACCTACAAACTACCTAAAATATTATTTTACTTAAGCATATTAGCATAAATGAATATTATTTTAAATAAAAGCCAAATTAAAAATTAACATAAATAATAAAAAATATACTAACATAAAAAAGAGAATTCAAATTAAAAAATACACCTTTTTTGTCACAAAACGGATAACCAAAGAAGTGAATTGCTATTGAAAAATTCTGAAAACTATTGAATGACTGGTGAAAAGGTCCGAAATTCGACGGTAAAAGTTTGGTAGTAATCGGAATAGAAACGGTAAAAGGAAACGTGCGTTTATGCAACAAAGTTCGCATACTGCATTTTTAAACTCTAAACGGCGATTCCGAGACTTGCATACCCCTTATCTAAACTTACTAAACATGCCACGTGTCTGTCATCAGTTGGACTCCATTTAAATATGCGCACTAATTCATTATTAATGTAATTAATCTCCCTCAATTCGTATACCTATTATCTGGACTTCATTTTTCAAATTAAAGTACATAAGTTTGTATACCTGCTTTCCGGACTTCTTTAATTTAGATAACAGGTATATGAACTCTTTTTATGATGTCCACATTCCAAAGTTAGACACTTTTTTTATAATTGATTCGGATTAGCAGAGAGTGATATTTACCATTAACACTTTTATTTTTATACTAACTTTAAATCATAAAGCATCTTTAAAGAAAAACCTTTATCATAAAGCATATATTAAAACTTAATCATATAACTTTTTATTTAGAAAATTACATCAACTTTATACATCTACTTTTTTTGGCCACTGGCTAAAGAGAAGATGAGAATCAAATTCAGTATTTCCATATTTTAGAAAGGGAGTTTTACCACTAGTTCACCCTTTTCCCTTAATTCTATCTCCAAGTATTAGAATGAAAATATGCATACTTTTCAGTTGTTGATGAAATATTCTTATACATGCTATTTCTTAATAAATATTGGAGACAATTCAGGGAAAATAGATGAAAAAAAGATCATCGCAGATGTCAAGCTTTTCTGAACCCTAATGCTTATAAAATAATTATGCAAATGGAGATCACTAATTGATCGAGGATGCATTTATGTATTTGTTAAAACTGCTACTCATTTATTTTATGTTATGGAATATCAATTGCTAAATCTAATTCTTAGCCATTGAAATCGATTTTCTTTTATTATTTTTAGTCCAATGTTTTTGTAATTACTTTTTTATGAATGATTTTGTAATTACTTTTATCTCTTAAAAAAAATTTATATTTTAACATATTAATTTAATGTGTTTGTTATTTTTGTTTCTTAAATAGGTTTTTATTAGTGAAATTTGAAAAAGAATTTTTTGTATTTTAAATGGGTACCTGTTATACAAAATGAATGACAAATTCTTCGGAAAAAAAAAAAAAAAAAAAAAACCTTAATTATTTGATAATGGTGGATGGGAAGTCATATCCTAGTTGTTAGATTATCGGTGAGATGTTTATAAATTTAAGTCTGAATCTAACCAACGCATCATTAATTTATCACTCAATCTAAAGTTAAGTTAATCACATTTCCTAATACTAATAATTATCATCTTTAAATTAATGTTGAAGCACCACGTCTCGCTAATATTAAAATCTTTTTTTTTTTTTTGCTTATATTTTGAAGTGAATTTACAGAGAATTTTAATTAATTTTTTTTCTCATTGAGTAATTTTAAAAATGCATTCGCTCTTATAAAAAAACTTGTTTCCTTATTCTTTAAATTTGGATAGTTTAGTGAAAGTTATATAAAAATGATATGATTAAGATTAATTTTTTTTTTTCATCCATATTATATAATGATGATTGCAACGGAAATCCAAGTTTTACCTTGCTCTAAGGGACTAAAGTAAACATATTCATAGGATATCTCTAATCTCGTTTCTTATATCTAGCTAAACAAATGTTGTCTAGTCTGTTACCAGATGCATAAATTTCTTATCACCATCATTTTTGTAATATATAAAAATGACCCAATACATAATTTGCCACCCAAAGTTTGGTACAAAAATCATGTGGCTCCCTTATATTTGTGAAACATCGGTTAACTCCTTGAACTTATAAAATTGATATTTAATCCTTTGCCACACTAAAACTGAGACTGTTGACAAATGCTTATGATCGCGTGACAGGTGTGTTGAGTAAATAATATATTTAATATAAATTTTATTATTAAAAAAACAGAAAAGAAAATTTAGATTCATCTTCGTCTTTCTTTCTTGTGTTTCCTTCATAATTTGAGATGCTCTCTTTGATCACCATCGAATAATTGTGCTACCATAGCTATTATGGGAAAAATTAAATTTATACAACCAATTGTTTTGCACCAACATCACTGTGCGCACTCCTTAAAGAAAATGACATGAACAATATCTAGGAATCAATTGTCCACATCACCTAAAAAAATCATGTGCTTTTCACCCAACTTTGGCTTCTGTTTTATCCCCGCCACTTCTTCCATCGCCGGCTGGCTTACCGCTTGTGCCACCTCCTCTTTTGTTGGCTTTCATTGAATCGGACCTTCAGTTCCTCTTATCAGAAATGGCTCTTCAAAGTTGAGGGTGTCATACGACTCATAGTACATAGTTTAGAATGTCATTGGCTTCAAATATAAAGTTGATGGACATAAATAATTACTCTCAAAATTCAACGTGTCATACAATTTTTTGTGTAAAATTTAGATGCATTTATATGTTAGGCCCAACAAAATATATTGGCATGTCAAGTTTTGTTTTGACCCTAGAACTTTAGTCGTTGTTGGGTCTTTTGTTTAGACAAACATCTAATCTTTCAATAGCAAAAAATCAGAGTGCGCGCGTGTAAACATGCAAGATGTGAAAATGTGTACACACCAACAGTAAAAATGTGTGTACTCAATTTAATCTTAAATTGTAGGTTGGATTTATGTAAAACACCAAAGACATCCGAAGAAAAACTGTGATATAATACGAATTCACCTCAGACAAAATCATAAGAGTTAATCACAAGTGTGATTTAATTTTAGGAAACCTAGATGTCACTACTGTAGAATTGTGAGTTTAGATATTTGCAGAATGTAAATTAGGATTCTTCAAATTAAACCCTTGTATGTATTATTAATCCAGGAACTTGTTTTTATAAGATTACAATTTGTACACTTTGATTTGGATTTGTAATCCTATTCCAACTTAGATTATAACTTTGTAACCTATTCTAATTCTAAATAAAGAACGATTTTCCTATTAAGATTCTTATTTCTTCAGTGAGAAGTGGTGTAATAAAAGTTTTCCATAAAATATAATGAAAGGAGTTAAGTTTGATTGTTACTTGATGATGAGAAAAAGTAGGGTATAATAAGAGATAAGGATGAAATATTTGATTGAGTGGAGATGGTGAAAAAGGAGAGATAAAACTTATGGTGTTTTAAATGTAAGTACCTCTTCTTTGTCGAATTTTGCCTCACTACCGCCCGCAACCAAAGGCCCTAACCATGGATACATCTTTGTCAAACAAAACTTCACATATTTGGCCTAAATAGCCTAGAAAATCATAGATAAAGCAAATGGTAGTCAATTTCCAACACAAAATTGAGCTGAAACATAATTTGTTATAAATTATAAGTTGTATCTGCATTTTTATTTAATCTATATTTTTCATCTTATATTTTTTAATAGGTTTTTTCTCTCATTTTAGAAAAATTATACTACTTTTTCATTTCTTAATTAAAACAATAATAGAAATTAACAAGTCATATCTGATCTGAATTATTTCTTTGCACTGATTTCAATATGATATTAATTTTGACTAAAATAACACTAATGTGCTGGAAAAACTAAAAAATCGATCGATTGATTGAATGATATTTTAGCATATCTAATAATTATATGTTGTTTCCATTAAAATTATATGTTATATTTTTAATTAGAGCAAAGAAATTACTTATTAATTTTTTTTACTGTTTTTGTCGAAAAATAATAAAATAATATAATTTTGTGGAAATAGAAGAATAAAAGAATCTAATTTTACACCATGCATAGAAAAAATGTATAAAAGCAAAAATACAGGAACAGAAATTGTATTTTCCCTAAAATATAATTTAGCAATAAAATAAAAGTGAAAAGTATACTTACTTGTTGAGAGTTAGTGATCATTGCTTATAGAAGGCATTATGCTGTTTTCTTGCTAATATATTTATAAATTAATTATGGATGGTTGGTAGCAAAAACAAAACAATTGTTGCTGTGCTAATGGGAAGATAGTTGACGGACGAACTGTTATATAATTTACCATTTTAAGGGATAATATATACAAACAAATGAGAAGAATGGGATTTGGTTAACCCTTCAGAAAAGGAACAAATTCTTGATTGTGTTTAGCTTAAGCAATCGATTATGAAGGTCAATGCCAAAAAAATTAGTTTATTATTTAAAGCTCATGTAAATCAAAATGAATGGATGCTCTAAAAAATTGTCCTCCTTCTCTTATCTTCACTAAACTCTTTTTTTTAATTGGATATTGTTTTTAGTTTTTTATTTTTTTTAAAGTAATATCTAAATCTAGCTCTATTTGATGGAATTTTTAATAAATTTCCTTAATTTTTTAAAGATATTTTCGCTCTCATAGTGTTTTACATATTTGATTATTTTTTCTGTATTTTTAGTTCAATTATTTTACTTATTAGAAAAGAATGTAAATTTAGAACTAATTCGAGCTGATAAGATGAGATCCACATGGCAAAAAAAGCGTTGACTATTAGTAAGATATTATCATAAAAAAGATTATCAAAAAATCTGAATATGTTTGAAATTCATATAGTTAGCGAAATTTTTCAGATTCTATACCTATTTCAATTCAGTTTACTATTTATTTTATAGATAATATGTCAATTATTCACTAATTTATTGGTATATTAGCTTTTATTAATGTGTTTGCACGCATTAATTGGCTGTATATTAATATTACATTTAATTTGATTGATTATATATTAATATTAATTAAATTTATATAAAAATAATAAATTATTTTCAGAATGCAATTAAATATGTTATGAATACAAGATCTAATTGAAAAAATTTACAAATTTCAATGATTAAAATGTAACTTTATTTTAATGTTCATTTTCTTTATCTCATTGCTTTAAAAAAACCTTAACTTTGAACGACCGTCACTTTAATCAACCGTCGTGCTTGTTGTCGTTCCTCTTCATCTTCTCTAGCAGAATTTTCACTCCATAATTTTCGTCAAAAACACAATGGAAAAGGCATAAAATATCATTAATAGCACAATTCTCTACAAAAACCAACCAGAAACGACTTAAATCAAGTTGAAAACTCTCTATTTTTCAATTTTAGATAATAACTCTACAAAAAGTCATTAAAATTTTTGACCGGCTTCTAATTATCTGACGACTATTCTGAGAGTACCAAAATAAATGGTTAACACGAGGACAGTTGACTGGTACACTACAAAAATTATTTTCGTAAATTGTTTGGTTTTCATAGTTATTTTAAACTTTGGATTCATTATAAAAATCGATACATCTATGATGAGTTCTTACTTTCATGATTTAAAATTTTTCTGGAAACATTTTCTATAAAGTAACTTCAATTTCTGTAAATTATGCATAATTTACATTAAAGAGTACAATATAATATTATAAGATTCATTAACCCATTTTTTATTTAATATTAAAATTTAAATTTTTAATTAAAATACATTACAACTATTAATATTATTTTGATTTAGATTTCCTAATTAAAATACAATACTATATTAATAGATTGTTATTTATTTATTTATTAATTTAATTAAAATACAATGTTAATACTAACTCTTTATTAATTAATCAATTTAGTAATTTAATAAAACATAATCACCCTAAAAAATTAAAAATATGAGGCATGTGTTACATGTGTTAACTCATTTTATATTTTTGTTAGTAATGTTATAGTTAATTTGATTATTTATATAAACAATCTTTAATATTATTTTCATTTTATAAACTCGTTATTCAATTTTATTAATATTATTAATATTCAATATTTACTCATAATTAGCCTCCATTATTAATATTAATATTATTAAAATTGTTATTCATTGCATGTAGAGGTATAGCCTAATGACAAGTGCTTATGACCTAGGTATCATAGTTCAAATCCTCTCATGCCCAATTTCAAAAAAGAATTGTTATTAATTATAATTAACTATTATATATAATTACATATCTAGGAGTAGTTTTAATGTGCTCATGGATACAATAGGCATAAACTTATCTTAATTATATGGTCTATAATTCTTATTATAGTATATAATTAACTATACTAATTCTATTAACTAGTATTTGTGTTTGCGCGTCGCGTGAGTTTATTCTTCACGTTGAAGATTTTTTTTTTCTTCTTTTGTCTGGCGTCCAACATAGCATTTCTATAATTTGACTAGGTTGCAATGCATGCGTCTTTTACATAACTGAACATCAATTTGAAATGAATCATCCATTGAAACACATAACATGTTGTCATTTAAAATTGTCATTATAAAAATTATAAACTTTGTTTTATTAAACTAATGATCATTAGAAAGAGTTATTGACGTACAAAAAACAATGAAAAAGTAATATAATACCAAGTCATCAACATAGCTCTCTAAGGAAGTGATTACTGAGCAAGCACTTTCTTTGTATACAATAGGCATAAACTCATAATAATTATATGGGCTAACATAATTCTTATTATAGTATAGAATTAGTTATACTAATTTTGATACTGTTTGTGTTTTTTTATATATGTGATAGATATAAATTATTGAATCATGATTTTTATTTTTTTTTACTATATGATTTTAATTTAATTGATACTAAAATTCTATTATGTTTCAGTGCTTGCCATTGGATTGGAATTATGATTTCAATTTAATTTATATTCAAATTCTATATTCCTCCTGTACTATATTTTCTCATGTTTCAATTAAATAGTTAGTAATACTATTTGATTAAAAAAAAAAACTCTTTATATATTTATGGCTATTTATTTTTTATTCATCTATGAACAAAATTACAGGCTTCGAGTATTGACATTTTTAAGAATTATTATTCTTATCTGTTTATATATATATATATATATATATATATATATATATATATATATATATATATATATATATATAAGTTTATCTATTTTATATTTCTAATTATAAAAGTTGAAAAAATAAATTATTTATTTTTCTTCAAATTATATTTGCATTCCATTCGTGTATTAGTTTTTTTTTTTCTCTTGGCTTTTGTATGAAGTTATGAAATTATTCTTTAAATTATAATTTCTTAAATAGCATTTTTATGAAATATGGTTTGAATTTAATGAATTAATAATTAAAATAGTATTATCTGATTTGAATTTAATCAATAAAATATCAATAATTATATAGTATTTCTAAAATTTTAATGTTATTAATGATTATAAAAAAATAAGTTTAAGTTACAAGAAGGTTGTAGTCAATTTCAATATTCATTTGTCGGTAATTTTATATATGTTAGACAAAAAAATATAGTTAAGAATTAAAACTTAAATAATTAATATAAAATTCATTTTTTTTTATTTCAGAGTATTTCTTGTCCAATTTACATATGATCATTGATGTCACGGTCCTCTCTAACCTATATATATTAATTATTATTTTAATTATTTTTTAACAGAATTATTATTTTAGGTATGAAAAAGTAAAGAAGAAAGCAACATATATAGTTATATACTAAAATAATAATTAAAAAACCTAATCCGGAAATTAGAAGTATAGATTTTAAAGTAAAGGGAGATAAGGTCATCTTGTATCTTAGCTACTATATAATTATTTGTTTAATAATAATTTAATGGTCTTATAAAGGCACGCTGATATTGACCTATATTTTATTTCCCACCCTTTTATTATAGTTTTATATTTTTATTAATTTAAAAAAATTCAGTAAACAATTCTGAAATGAATCTAACTTTCAAAGGTGAAGTGTATATAAAAATTGAAGTTATTAAATTTGAATTGAGGGAAAATAACAGAAGTTTTAAAATGAATAAAAAAGTTGAAGATGAAGTGAATTACTTCAGCAGTTAAATTGTATTATTTTGATTAAAATGAATATTGAGTGATAGATTTTAGTTTAGAGCATCCGTAACTTTGGATCGCCTATACGACAAATTTCTTTTCTTTTTTTTTTTTTTTTTGAGTGGAAAAAAAAAGTTTCTATTTACATTGTGATCAGAATTAATTCCAAAATCTTTTATATGTTACATGTGAGAAGTATTCTATAAGATATAAAGAAATACACTCTCTTATCCTCTTTGGAAGCCTCTCTAGCAGTCTCCTTCTTGTTCTCCAATTTTTTGATTCGTAGTAGCCCATCAACTACGAATCAATCCATCTTATCTGTTAGCCGAAATTATAGTAATTAGTCTAACATAATTACTCTCATGTATAAATAGTCATAACATCAATGTAAAATATACACATAATTTTCTCCAATTATTTCTTATGTTCATGCTGATAATATGGTATTAGAGACATAATGCTCATTATTTTCTCTTGTTTTTGTGATCTCCTTCGTTCTCGGCAACCTATTCTGTCTCATTTGCTTTGTTTATCGCTGTCTCATCTTCAATGGAGAAATCTAACATTGCAATATCCGTTACAACGGTTTTGAATAGTTCCAACTATACTCTTTGGGTTCAAGGAATGCAAAGTTTTTTAATAGGATGCAAGCTTTGACGTATCGTTACCTCAGTGATATAATTCAGCCAACAAAACAGAAAGATGAAACTGATGAAAAATTTGTTGCTCATTTAGAAGATTGGATAGTAAAAATCATCAAATCATCAATTGGTTTCGTAATACATCTGTTCATTCTTTTCACATTCAATTTGCCGATTATGATTCGGCGAAAGAAACCTGGGACTTTTTGGCTAATTGATATCAAACAACTGGACTTGCTCACTATTTTCAGTTACGGACTAATCATCATAATGTGAAACAAGAAGCCGGTCAATCTGTGAATGATTTTCTTCCAAAGGTTCAACCAATCTAGCATCAAATTCTTTGTTATGTCAAAGGTCTTTTTTTCATGGTTTACACTTTTCAACTACCTCGTCACTTGTCTTATCTAGCTATTTTAATGTTGATTGGGCTAGAGACCTGACTGATCATCACTCTACTATTGGTTATTGTTTCTTTTTGGGTGATCCTCTCATCTCTTGGTGTAGCAAAAAGAAAACTATTATTGCTCGTTCTAGCACTGAATCTGAATATCGTGCTTTTGTTGATGCTACATCTAAATTACTTTGATTACGTTAGTTATTAACTGATTTAGGTGTCACTCATTCTTCCACCATCAAGTTTTACTGTGATAATAGGAGTGCCAAACACTTTGAAATTGATTGTCATTTAGTTCGTCATCATGGTAGTCATAACACCATATGTTTGGTTCCTATCTCTTCTACAAGTCAAACTGTTGATATTTTCACCAAACCATATCTTCTTACTCGCTTTCTGATCTATTAAGCGAACTCAAGTTGGCATCCATACTACCATCTTGAGTTTGATAGGGGTATCAGCCGAAATTATAGAAAAATTATAGCAATTAGTCTATTAATTGTAGTAATTCATCTAGTATAATTGTAGCAATCATCATTATTCTTTCTCTATTTGTATTTACTCTCATGTATAAATAGTTATAGCATCAATGTAAAATATACACACAAATTTTCCAAGTATTTCTTATGTGTATTCAGTTAATATTATTTGAGCCTTTCATTCTTTTTTGGCGACCTATTACTTCGAATATCTTATTTTTTCCTTTTCAAGCAATAACAAAGGCATTCTCGCCTCGATTTACTTGGAAGATAAGTTTATTATGGTAGATCCATAGTTTTTTAATAGTTGTTGGATTTTTAATTTCAATTGTTATTCATTCTTGTGAAAGAGTTATTCTTCATTTTCTTCTTATGTGTTAGTTTGAATGGTTATTTAATTTTTTGTAGTCTTGTAATAGTTTTATTAAAGTTTTTTTATTTATTTACAGAGATACATGTTTTTATAATGGTTTAAGTAGTGTTGGGATGGTTGTTTTTGGCAATCATATGATGAATATTAATGAAATTATCTACCTTTTGGAAAAAAAAAACAAAAAACAAAAAAAAAAAAATCTATAAGATGATAAAATCATATTATTATATTGGGTGGTTTTGTTTGTTGGGTGGTCTTTTTAAGTAAAACACTAAATAAATGATTTATATAAAGTATATGTTTCTATCATGGATTGTTTAAATCTTGTCTGCATTGCTATTACATTAAAAATATTAAAAAGGAGAAAAAGAAAAATACAACTTGGAAAAGTTAAATTTTTAGTAAATGCCATTAAAAAATGAAGTCAGACTTCTTTCAAAGGTATACACATATTTACAATTTTCAAATTTATTAAAAATTAACAATATCAAATTTAAGGTGGAGAGTAGGTGATGGGTTGAGAATAAAGGTTATAAATGATGCTTGGTTACCAAAGGATGAGTTTTTTTTTTAATGGTTAATAACTCTTTGGTCTATTCATCCTAATTTAATGGTGAAGTATCCATTTTTACCAAATTACCATAGGTGAGATGAGTTTAGGATTATAGAAACATTTTCTATAAGGGATATATATAGGTGTTTTTTTTTTTATTCATTTCATAGACGAAGATATGATTAAAGGACGAGATGGATAAAATCACTAAATTGAAAAGAAAAATAATTGAAAAGAAAAATAATAGTGTTAAGACTTATTATTTTTGGTGCCAAAAATATTAAGGGAGATTGTGTGATTGTGATGCTAATGTGGGTTGGAATAAACTTTGGTCTTTGAATGTTTCTCCTAAAATGAAAGTTTTTCTTTAGCATGCTTGTAAGGGGTATTCTTAACGCAAAATTAGTTTTGTTCACAAGAGGTAAATGTAGATAAGTTGTGTAGTTACGAGGAGCAATAAACCATTAAATATGCTTTTTTTTTTTTTTTAACCAAAGCAATTTATTTACTTTGAGCTTGCGATGATAACTAATTTTATTTTTGATGACAATGGAACTAGAGCAATTTAAAAACATTTAATATGAAACTATGATCTGGCTGGTAGAACCTATAGAAAGGTCACTCTAATACTTAAGTTATAGCTAGTTATATTAGAAGTAAAAGAGAGTCTTCCACATTGAAAAAAAAAAAAGTTAAGAAAATAAAATATTTATAACGAGGAATTATTCAAATCAAATCAAATTAAGTTGAAAGACATTTTAGAGAGAACCAAAATATTTAAAATAATAATTTAACAAACTTAGAATCAAAGAAGTCATAAACCTTGCAACCTCATAAACCTTGCAACCTCTTAATTTAAATATCCATGGAAAAATCATTGTTAATGTCAAGTTTTTCAAGATGCCAATTCTTAGCTACTACTATTACTAAAAGGGTATTAATAGTATTCATTTTTGTTATAGGACTAAAAGTATCTAAATAGTCTACCCATTCTTGCTGTGTATACCCTTTAGCCACCTAACTTTATATCTTTCTAAAGTTCCATCATTCTTTTATTTAAATTTAAGGGGTAATTACTATTGGGTCCCTGAGGTTTGGCCTAATAGACTCGAAGGTCCCTCTATTTCTAAAATTGTATCAAATAGTCCCTAACTTTTGGAAATTGTACTCTGAGGTCCTTCCGTCCACTTTGACCGTTAGTC
>CANUEY010071081.1:0-14577 GCA_948099555.1 Croton setiger | reverse complement strand
AAATCTTCTGCAGCCGTTTCCAATTTTGGTCTCGTTACACTCGTCCCCTTCTTCAGCCATGAAGTTTCTGTCTTCAACTTCGTTCTTCAGTTCTTCGATCGTGGCTTTCTGTTTCTGTTTCAAGAGAGCTTCCAGTTTCATTGAAGACTTCTGTCTTCGAATTTCTGTCTGATTTCTTTTTCTTTTTTTTTTGTTTTTGTTTAATTCAAAACGGCAACGTTTTGTTAAAAGGCTGAATTAT
Organism: Croton setiger; assembly: GCA_948099555.1. NCBI lineage: Eukaryota > Viridiplantae > Streptophyta > Magnoliopsida > Malpighiales > Euphorbiaceae > Croton > Croton setiger. The sequence goes on along the minus strand of CANUEY010071081.1, from coordinate 14,336 downwards.
AATTCTGAATCGAACCAGTTAGGATCGATTCTGAATTAAATCTTTTCCTTATTTTACCCTTTATTTTCTTTTAATTCAACTTTTGACCCATAATCTTTTATTATTCTTTCAATTAAATCCCTTTTTTCAATTTTATCTATTTTTTCTCTCTTTTCTTCTCTCTTTCTTTCTTTCTTTTTTTTTTCTTTTTTTTTTCTAATATATTTTTCCTTTCTCATCATCATTTTTTTTAAAATAAAAAGAAACTAAAACTAAAAAGGAGACAAATATATTTTTTTTAATTTGATTATTTTTCTTTTAAATTTTGGGGTCAAAAATTGAGCGTCAACACATACGTAAACAGATAACTTGCAATATCAGAGAATCAAATAACGACAACAAACGCTCATTCTGTTCTGGACATAACAGAATAGCAGGCAGCCTTATTCAACGACAACACAAGGATATTAAGCCAAACCTACATTCTAAATAGCATACAACATTTAAGACAGGTTAAATTTGATTATCACAACACAGAAAACTATTTACAATTCCATCATACATTATTCATATCAAAAACAGAAATGGAAAAGCACAATCAATTCAACCAGGCTCCCAACAGGAAAGGATCATCCATTCAACCTGGCTCCTACAATTTATTCAAGCTACACAGACAAACAACAGAAGCAACTAGAGGAAAAACACCAGAACCAACAAGGCAATATCCATTCAAATCCTCAAACCAGTCATCCACAGAAGATTAAGCAAAAAAAAAAAAAAGGGAACCAGTACAGACAAATCAATCTGGTTCCCATAAAAAGCCATTCATATTTGAACAGAAAGCAGAAACAACAATTCAAATTTAAATGTTACCTCAGAAACAGTTCTCAATTGCAATTCGAAATTCCAGAATTCTTCTTACAGGTCCAGTTCCTCTTACAGAAGCTTTCGAAATCAAGAAAACAGAAAATAAACAAAAATCCTAGATTCTAAGAAAACTTACAGTTTTTCCTCTCTAATTTTTGAAACAGAAATCCCTAATTCAGAAGAAGGAATTCTCCCCCAAATTGAAAACCCTAGACTCTCAGAAAGCTTTCAATTTTTCTTTCTCCTCTCCTTTTTCTTTCCCAAAAGTCCCCCATCGATCTGCTCTAGACTTTCCCTTTTCAAGGGAGTCTTCGTAGGCCTCTTGCAACTGTGGCTGACAACCACTTACCGCCGTTCCTTTCCCTTCTTTTCTGGTCGCCCCATCTCCTGTCTCCATTCGCCATTACTCTTTTTCTCTCTCTTAGCCTCCATTCAACGAAATCCCTGATTCTCTGGGATTTCGTTTTCTCTCTCTCTCTCTCTCTTCGTTTTTTGTTCGTGGCTTTGTTTGGTTCCTTCCTTCTTTGTTCCTTCAATCTGTTTCGGTTCTTTTCTTCTTTTATTTTTTTTGTTTTCTGTTTAAATGAAACGACGTCGTTTCGTTTAAGGCTGAAAAGACGTCGTATTCATTCCTCTGAGGCGCGCCTTCCCTCTTATTGAAATGGCGCCGTTTTGTTTTTCAATAAAACGGCGTCGTTTTGTTTCCCTGCAAGCGCGCCCCTCCCCTACCTTTCAGTTATTTCTATTTTGGCCTACAGTTCTTTTCTCCCGTCTTCAATCGGGCCCTTCCTTCCCTTCTTTTCTTCCCCAATTTTCCTAACTTCTTCTATTTCTCTTCAATTTAATCATTTTCCTATTTTTCTCCAAATTCTCTCAATTAAACCCTTCTAATTTAATTAATTAAAATTAAAATTTTAATACACACTACAATTAAAAACCAAAACCAACATCAACTAAAAATAAAATATAAAATATTTGCTATTTTAATCTTAAAATTGACATTTAAGATTAAAATAAAAAATTATTCTCTTTAAATTCTTTTTATATTTTTTTTTTGCAAATTTGAAAAATAAAACGCACCGAAAAATATATTTTTGGTAAAAAGAAGCGAAACTTTGAGAATTTCTTAAAAAGCAACAAGGATTAAAACATAGGAAAATATTTTTAGGAAAAGGAAAATCGAGCTGGATAGGAATTTTGGATATCTCGAGCTTGGAACCTTGATCATCATTGATTGTTTTCGGGGGAGGGGGGGGGGCGAAAATCAAGCGTCAACAGTCACCCTCCAGAAATTGTCGAGGGCTTCTTCTTTCTCTCTCTTCCTTTTCCCTTCCTGTCTCTATCTCGCTGTCCCTTCTGCTTTCTCTCTGTTTGGATTTCAACGAAATCCCTTCCTCTTTCGTTTTCATCTTCAGTTTCTTTCTGTGTTCTTTTCGTTTTCGTTTTCCTTCTTCAATCTGTTTCTTTTCTTTTCTTTTAATTTTTTTTTTCTGCTGAAACGAAACGGCGTCGTTTCAACAAAGGCCAAACGACGTCGTTTCAATCCCTCAGGCGCGTTTCCTTTCTACTGAAACGGCATCGTTTTATTACTTCATAAAACGACATCATTTCATTCCCACCTCCTTCCCTTTTTCTTTTAATTTTGTTTTCAACCACACTTCTTTCCTCCTTCAAATAAACCCTTCCTTCCCACTTTTAACCTTCTAATTTTTCCTTCCTCTTCTCATTTTCTTCAATTTCACCCTCTTTTCTTTTTTTTTTCTCTTTTTTTTTAATTCTCTTTTTTTTTTCTTTTTCATAATAATAATAATAATAATAATAATAATAATAATAATAATAATTAAAATAAAACATCAAATTAAAACAAGTCTAATAAACCTTTTTTTTTAATTTTCTGTAATTTTAAATAAAATCAAAATATATACACAAATTATAATAAATTTTAATTAAAAATTAAAATCAATAAATATAAAAATATTTACTCAATTGAACAAAAATTAATATACTATTTTTTTTAGGCCGAAAAGTTTAGAGAAAAAGGAGAATTTTCAAAACAAACAAAAACTGATTTGGAACTAGGAGAACTGGAAACTCGTCTAACTTAAAAATATGTTCATTGTTGAATATTTTTCATTTTTAGATTTTGGGCAAAAATTGAGCATCAACAGTTTGCCCCCACTTTGATGTAAATTGTGTGAAGCACGAATTTATATCAAAGTATCAATTGACGCGAAGATAAGAGTACTTACCTCTAAGTATTGTTGATGATAAATCTTCCCGTTTCTTCTAAGGAAGCTGATCTCATGAATCTCCCCATTTCTTCTAAGGAAGCTAATTTGATGAATCTTCCCATTTCTTCTAAGAAAGCTAATCTGATGAATCTCCCAATTTCTTCTAAGGAAGCTGATCTCCCTATTTCTTTTAAGGAAGCTGATTTAATGAGTCTCCCCATTTCTTCTAAGGAAGTTGATTTGATGGATCTCCTCATTTCTTCTAAAGGAACTATTCCCATTTCTTCTAAGGAATCTGATATGAAACTCCTCATTTCTTCTAAAGGAATTGATCTGACTTGAAATCTACTCATTTCTTCTAAAGGATTGCTTCGAATTTTCCCATTTCTTCTCAAGAATGCTTCGATAGTCTTTTCCATTTTTTCTAAGGAATGTGTGCTTGAATCTCCTCATTTCTTCTAAAGGAACTATTCCCATTTCTTCTAAGGAATGTATCTTGAAACCCCCTCATTTCTTCTAAAGGAATGCTTCGACAATTCTTCCCATTTCTTCTAAGGAATGTGTGCTTGAATCTCCTCATTTCTTCTAAAGGAACTATTCCCATATCTTCTAAGGAATGTATCTTGAAACCTCCTCATTTCTTCTAAAGGAATGCTTCGACAATTCTTCCCATTTCTTCTAAAGAATACTTGTTTGAATCTCCTCATTTCTTCTAAAGGAACTATTCCCATTTCTTCTAAGGAATCTGACATAAATCTCCTCGTTTCTTCTAAAGGAACTATTCCCATTTCTTCTAAGGAACCTGATATGATTCTCCTCATTTCTTCTAAAGGAATTGATCTGATTTGAAATCTCCTCATTTCTTCTAAAGGATTGCTTCGAATCTTCCCATTCCTTCTAAGGGAGTTGACTTGAATCTCTCACTATTTTGAAAGGCTTTTGTTTTCTGACTTTCTCATCTTTTATTTTTCTTCTTGATTTTTTAGACCATCTTACTCATGGGGAATTTTATTCCTGTAAAACTTTAAAACAAATATACAAATGTGTGATTAATCAAATGCATGTATGCATGGTTTTCCTAATGCAATTCTATTTTAATGCAATGGCTGCGAGCCGTAAAACCAACCAAGGTGGCACAAAGTCCATAGTTGACTTGTCAGAAGATCCCGTTTTAGGACCAAATTAGATGGCTTTTCCATCGTCGTGTCCACTTCTTCGACATTCCTTTGAATATCCTTTTGCAGATTATTTTCACCTGTCGATGCTTTTCCGTGCCCCCAGATGTTCTCTTATCTTTCTGCTCGCGAGTGTGTTGCCTCCTGACCGAAGCAATCATCTATCCTTTTCCTTTTAGGAGCTTTCCGATTTTCAGAAAGGCAAACCTATTGTTCTTCTTCAAATCAATCTCTGACCATTGGAATGATTGTTCAACCCAGCAAACTTCAATATTTTGTTTTTATATTGGTATTTTCATTAAGATAATTAATTTTACTTCAAATTGTTTTAAGTCACTCAGACTCACAAGTTCTCTCATGTGTTTGAAAAGGGTTATTGTGTAGGCACTCAACGTTCACCACGGTGAGATAAGAATCACCATAGGCTTGCTTCGAAACCTAACCTCCACTTTTAAAGGTTGCAAATTCAAATCAAAAGGTCTTTTCTTTTGGTTGTAATGGGATCTGGCTCAAGGTTGGTTAAAATAGAATATTTTGGCTTATTTTGAAAGAATCACATTTTAGTGTATTATTTGAAGCATTGACAGCTTTCTGTTTTGAGAGTACTTCTCATCTTCAATGTTTTTTTTTTTTTTTGATTTCTTAAGAATTTTCTATCCTTCTAGCTGTTTTTCCTTTTTTTTTCTCTTCACTTTCTTTCTTTTTGCTTTTGCTTTTGATTTTGTTGTTTTGTTCTCTTTTTTACTTTTTCTATGTTTCGATTACACTTGTCATTTTCACTTCCTTCTCACTTTTCATCATTTTCTTTATTATTATTTTTTTTTTGCTTTATTCTTTATTCTTCTCTTAGGTATCCACATATGTGATTCTTTCAAAAGGGTGACTAAGGAATTATTTTCTTTTAGCTGGTTTATTGTGTGGTTTTTAGAAATAACCAGTTTGTTTTTAGGCTAGAAGGGGTTCATCTAGAGACTTATTCAATTGGGTTAGCTTTTTAAGCTAATTGGTTATCCCTATTCGCCTTTATCGTTTTCGAATTTGCAACCCTAATCTAAGTTTTGAAAAGGTTGCGAAGCAAGTTCTAGGATTCTCAAGCTGAACAGGTGAACTCACTCACAAAAATTTATCAGTGTTTGGGCTTGAAACTCATAAAATAATGTAAAAACAATTTAAAGCAATGAAAATTATCTCAATGAAAATGCACATATAAAAACAAAATGTTGGAATTTAATTCAGACATTGTTCCAAAATTCAAACATTGTTCCATGTTCTTAGATACACAAAAACATGAGTTAAATCATGGAGTTCCATTCTTCACTTGATCATGTTCAGGCTGGAGCTACATTGCGGTAGTCTGGAAATGGATTGTTCTTAACATTGGGCTTGCCCTTCTCCGGGTCGGGTATCTTCCCCTGCTCGATCAGATTCTAGATCTCATGCCTCAGCCTAATGCATTTATCTGTATCATGCCCCTAGGTTTGGTGAAACTCATAATAGGCATTCCTATCAAAGTTGGTAGCAACGAGTTTGGAGGCGGACGAGGATCCAAAGGTTGGAGGAGGCCTCGCGACTTAAGCCTTTTCAGCACCTTTGACATTGGTACGTTGAGCTTAGAAAATTTCCTCGGAGTTCTAATAGTCGTTACGCCCATTGCCGACACCGCAGGTTTACTCCCAGACCCAGCAGACCTGTTCCCATTTCCTTAGTACCCCACTTGTTTAAGCTTCTGAGCATACCTCTTCTCCTCATTAATCTGATCCTCAATGCTTAGACCCACTTTATAGACTTGAGCAAAGGAATCTAAGGGCATGTAGTACATTTTGCTTCGGTACTGAGGAAGGATGCCTGTAGAAGGCCCTCCGGTATGGCCGCTTGCTTTCCCAATCCGGCTTTTGGGCCGAAAAGGGTAAAAAGGTTCGATTTTGAAAAGGTAGGCGATAAAAAGCATTTTTTGGTTGCGTGCCAAACTAATCGGTCTTAAAAAATATTTTGAGTCGCCACCCATTTCGGGAACCTTTTTTTTTTTTTTAGAAAAACCAAAAATTTGTTTGACTCCGTTTTATTTTAGATAAGGCAAGTCCGAACCAAAAAAATTCTGGGTAAGCAGGTAGGGTACGTTAGCCGAAATTTTCATTTTGACTAACGCCCGGATTTACCGGCCTCCGAAAATCATTTTCCATTTTAAAAGTTAAGAGTTTATTTATTTTTAAAAAAGCCGCTACCGATGTTCCTAAGCGGTGATAAAAATCGTTTGCGACAGACACATTATAGAAAGTGGTAAATTACGGAAAATAAATTACGGAATTTAAACACCCCTTAGTCTAAAATATTCTTTCCCCGATTTCCAGGAAAAATGATTACAAATGGTTTCCTATAAATTACATTCTACCCAAATTAAACACAAATTAAACCCATATCATCCAAAATATAAAATTTAAAATAGCTAAAGGGAAATTACAATTTAATCCATGAAATTTAAATAAATTACAAAAGGCACCAATCATGAAAATTATTCATTCAAATCATTGATCATGCGAAATAACTCCAACCAAACACTTAAACATTTAAAATAACATCAAAAGTGTAAGGGCTGGAAAATTACGATTTAGCCCCTAAATTTTGTAAAATTGCAAAAAGGTCCCCATAAAGGGAAAATTCATCATTTATCCCTCAACATGTAATTTCCTATTATTACCATGAAAACACATAAGTTTTACACATTTATCAAATTCACCACAAAAATATGCATATTTTCAATTTGGTCCCTTAGCTTTCTTATAATCACAAGACTGCCCCTATATTAGTCTAGGCACCCTGCTGGATAGATTACAAAGCTAAACAATAATGCCATTGTTAAACAGTTTACACAGCCATGGATGTAATCTCATAACTTCATAAGATGGCAGTTTTCAACAAACAATTATAGCTTAAACACAAGTTCAATGATGGATGTAAACATGATCCAAGAAAGGAGGCCATAAGGTAAAAAGGAGCAGAATGAAATAGGAACCTAAATGAGCATATTAATATGCACGAAATCATGTCAAGGACCATATGGGAAGACCTTACATAATATACAAGCTGCTGGACCACAACCTAGGACAACATGATCCAGTTTCAAGAGATAGAAAGAAAGGAAGCAAAACAGCAGACAGCAGAATGTATGCAGACTGGACAAACAAGCTAAAACCCTAACCAATGGTTGTGAAAGATGTTGGTAACAAACATAAAGCAGAGGTGCACTTCTGCAATGACTGGCTGCTTTGAATAAGCAAAAAGGAATCTTAACAGGACCTAAAATGAGTCATCACAAGATGGCCCTAAAGCAAGACATGCATTCATGGTTATAGTCTTATGAAGATAAATTAATATAAATTGCAGTGTAGATCCTAGCGTGTATACAAGAGTGCAATATTGTGATAACAGGTTAAAATACAGACTTACTACTAATAGAGGGCCTGATGCATTGATGGACCTAACAATCCTATAAATGTTTGGTTCTGGACAGAATGTGGTTTGGGAACTCAAACCTTAACCACCATCTCAAATCTGGACACTAAGCAGAACAAACATGTATTGACAAGAAATGATGACCAAAGAAAGAGACTCCAGCTATGACCAATAGATCAGATTTGCCATATGGATCTAATAAAATGAATAGCATGCCATGATACCTACTAGACCTTAAACAAAACAGCTGATGTGAAATGCAAACAAGCAAAGAGCCAGTCCCCTTCACCCTAGCCTTAACCATCATGTTAACCCCCTAACCCACACAGCATCAAGGAACCAAAGGATATATGCTGGAAATAAAGCCTCAGACTAAACAAATCAAAACAAGAATAAGTAGCAATGCAGATTGGCATAAGGATCAACACACAAGTTAAACCAACACTGAGTTCAAGCTGGCCAAGCAACATAAATGAAACAGTCACCCAATCAAAGCATATACAGTTATCACATGGTCTGAGCATAAACTACAGAAACAGAAAAGGTATGGATCCATCACAACTTCAAACATCGAACTAAAATCTTAACAAAATTCATAGTCCATACCGAAACACTCAGAGATAGATAGTCAATCAGGAATCCAAACTACATTATTCATATCTGGAATCAAAATAGAAACAGAAAGCTTAAAATTAAAGGTACCTTAGATACACAGCTTTATGTGCAAGTACAATATCCAGAATCCTCTCCTCTTCGTCCAAACACAGTGATTGAAAACAGAAAATGAACACAGAACTTACAGAACAGAAATCCCCCAAATTTCGAATTGATTTTGAAAGAGGGGTTTATGGATAGTTACAAGAAACAGAAGAAAAACCCTAAATTTTCTAATTCTGGCGACAAAAAACTACTAAGAACCCTAATTAATTAACCCAAAAACTTACAGTTTCTCTTTGAAAATCTTTTCTCTCCAGGAACCTCTCCCCCCAGTTTTTTTCAAAAGTCCTTTCTTCTGGACTCCAGCTTCCCTTTTCAAGGCAAGCTTCTCCTTCCTGAGCATGCCTCGCCTCATTGATGGCCTCTTGCAGACGCCGTCTCCCAACTCTCTCTCGTCCACGCGTTTTCCCTTTTTCGTCTTCTCTCCTTAGACTTTCTGTCTCCATCGTTCTTTGTCACTCTCAGACGCTTCTGAAAAGGTGACGCTCATTTTCTTATCTCCATCGCTCCGTTCACATTAGGCTAGAATGAAAACCCCTTTCCATTTCTCTCTCTCGAACCCTAGGGTTCTTACTGTTCAAATTCGATTTCTTTCTTTGATTTCGTTCTGTATCTTCGTTTGAAAGCTTCCATTTTCAATCTTCGTTTCTTTTTATTTTTTTTGTTTTCTGTTTAAGTGAAACGATATCGTTTCGTTTAAGGTTGAAACGGCGTCGTTTTACTTCCTTACTGGCGGCCCCCTCATCTTTTCAGCTATTTCAACTTTCCACCCCAATTCTTTCCTTCCGTCTTCAATTGTACCCTTCCTCAATTCTTTTCTTCCCCAATTTTCCTAAATACTTCAATTTCTCTTCAATTTAACCCAATTTTGATTTTTCACCAAATTCATTCTCATTCTCAATCAATTCTTAATTTCTAACAACACTAGGATTAAAAAATAAAAAAAAAACAAAATCAATTAATTTGATAAAAATAAGGAGAAAACGAAAGTATTTATGAAATAATTTTTAAAATTGATATTTAAAATTTTTTATTTAAATTTTTTGTAAAAAAGAAAAGAGGAAAAATTTAAGAAATTTCTTAAAATGCACGAGAAATTAAATCCTTTAAAATTTTGAGGAGAAAGTAGTCGGACCGAGTAAGATTCTGGATATTTCGAGCGTCGAGCATTGATCATCATTGGTTATTTTTCGAGGGAAAAAATCAAGTGTCAACAGTTTGCCCTCACTTTGATGTAAATTGTGTTCCACACAAATTTTCATCAAAGTAACAATTGACGCTGAGATAGAAATACTTACCTCGGGGTTGAATGATTTTGTTGAAAGCGGTTTCTCCACTTTCTGTGACGATTCCGGCTTTCCGTTGTCCGAATCCGATACTCCAGCGATCCAGCTTTCCGTTGTCTGAATCCGATACTCCAGCAATCCAGCTTTCCATTGTCTGAATCCAATACTCCAGCGACCCGGCTTTCTATTGTCCGAATCCCAAACTCCAGCGAACCCGGCTTTCTATCGTCCGAATCCCATACTCCAGCGAACCCGGCTTTCTATTGTCCGAATCCCAAACTCCATCGAACCCGGCTTTCTATTGTCCGAATCCCATACTCTAGCGAACTCGGCTTTCTATTGTCCGAATCCCAAACTCTAGCGAACCCGGCTTTCTATTGTCTGGAGCCCATACTCCAGCGAACTCGGTTTTCTATTGTCCGAATCCCAAACTCTCTAGCAAACCCGGCTTTCTATTGTCCAGATCCCATACTCCAGCGAACTCGGCTTTCTATTGTCCGAATCCCAAACTCTAGCGAACCCGGCTTTCTATTGTCCGAATCCCAAACTCTAGCGAACCCTGCTTTCTATTGTCCGGATCCCATACTCCAGCGAAGTCGGCTTTCTATTGTCCGAATCCCAAACTCTAGCGAACCCGGCTTTCTATTGTCCGGATCCCATACTCCAGCGAACTCGGCTTTCTATTGTCCGAATCCCAAACTCTAGTGAACCCGGCTTTCTATTGTCCGGATCCCATACTCCAGCGAGCTCGGCTTTTTATTGTCCGAATCCCAAACTCTAGCAAACCCGGCTTTCTATTGTCGGATCCCATACTCCAGCGAACTCGGCTTTCGATTGTCCGAATCCTAAACTCTAGCGAACCCGGCTTTCTATTTTCCGGATCCCATACTCCAGCGAACTCGGCTTTCTATCATCCGAATCCCAAACTCCAGCGAACCCGGCTTTCTATCGTCCGAATCCCAAACTCCAGCGAACCCGGCTTTCTATCGTCCGGATTCAAACTTGAACAGCTACGATGTCTCAGCCATGGCTTTGCAAAGTTCTTCCTAATTCCTGAAAAGTTTAAGCAACAAAATGCAAGATGCATGTGGGTTATTCATGTATGCATGCGTTTTATTTCATTAGACGTTAGTCTTCACGTGTTCATCCTAAGATGACTCTGTGCCGAGTAGGGTCAGAGAACTGCTATCGAGATTCGTCTGGCGCTACGAACGTTGGATTGCTGAAGGAGTTTAACTGTTAACTTTGTAGCTAACTTCTGCCTCTCGTTGTCTCAGTTTGTGAGACTGTGCGACACACGCATAGATTTCATTTCTCATCCCCTCGGGGCTTTCTCACTATTCTTCATAAAGGCTCATTGCCCCCTGATCGGAGCAAAGCACAACACACACAAAAACTCTCCTTTCTTGACCCCTCGGGGCTTTCTCAACTTTCTTTATACAAGCTTGCTGCCCCTGATTAGAGCTTCTGTTCATGTTCCTTCTTTTAGGGTTTCCTGGTTTTTGAAGAAGCAACCCTACCTTTCACAACATACTTCATCATTTTTATCTTTATATCGATGTTCTCATCGAGATAGCTAACACTACTTTTAAATTATCTTAAGTCACACTGACTCACAAATTCTCTCTGGTGTTTAAAAAAAAGGATTAAATTATGTGCACTCGGCGTTCAACATGGTGAGCTAAGAATCACCATAGGCTTGCCTCGAAACCTAACCTCCACTCGTAGTGATTGCAAATTCAGATCAAAAGGTCTTTTCTTTGGTTGTAACGGGACCTGGACCAAGGTTGGGAAAATAGGAAATTTTGGCTTTGCTTTGAAGGAATCACATTCTAGTTGAACCATCAGGAATATTATCAGCTTTCATCTTTGCACTGTGTTTTATTTCCTAAGAAATTTGCTAACTCTTTTAATTTCGAGCTTTATTTCTTATTTCTTATCCTTCTTTTTCTGATTTTGATTTTGACTTTCTGTTTGTCTTTTTTGACTTTGATTTCTTTTTCTACTTTTTTCTTTTGTCGATTCGACCCAATTTTTGTTTTTTTTAGTGTGTTTCGCACACTATTTCTATCCAATTACTCCCTTAGGTTTTCAACCTGTGTGATTCCTTCAAAAAGGCGACTTGAAGAAGATGATTTTCTTTTGGCTAGTTCGTTGTTCGGTTTTTGAAAAGACCGGTTTATGTTGGCTAGAAGGGGCTCATCTAGAGGCTTATTCAAGTGGGTTGGCTCTTTAAGCTAAATGGTTATTCCTAATTTGCCTTTATCACTTTTGAATTTGCGACCCTAGCCTTAGCCTAAGAAAGGTCGCGAAGCAAGTTCTAGGGTTCTTAAGCCGAGCAAATGAACTCACTCACAAGAATTCAAATGCGTATAGGCTCAAATCTCACAAAAATATAATGCAATGACAATTCAAAGTAATATAAAGCTATTCCGACGAAAACACGTACATAAAGACAAAAAGCTGAAGTATAATTCAGATATTGTTCTTGGGTTTATTCAATGTTTAATAAAAAACAAAAACTAAGTCACAAAATCTTCAATTCTGACTAGCCACATTTACTTCGGAGCTGCGCTGCGAAAATCTGGGAGTGGGTTAATCCTGATGCTGGGGTTGCCTCTGTCCGGATTAGGTATCTTTCCCCTCATCAATTAAATTCTGGATTTTGTGTCTCAATCTGCGGCACCTGTCTGTATCATGCCCTTTAACCTGGTGGAACTCACAATAAAGTTGAAGGTTGAACTTTGGGGGTAAGGGGTCTGGAAGAGGTCTCGGCTCCAATGGTTGTAGTAAACCTCTCTTGACACACTTTTCCATTACCTTAGATAAAGGTAGACTGAGATTGGAAAAGTTTCTCGCTCCATCACTTCTCACTAAGTCTACAGACTGTCCGGCCTCAAGCTTCGGACTCCTGGAACCAGAAGCTCCTCCGTGTCTTTGGGTTGGCCCAGCATAACTAACACGCATATTCCCAGAACTGCTTTTCATGTTCGCCCTCTTGTCTTTCAGCAGGCGGTCTTCAATGCTTACCCCCATTCTGGTAAACCTCTGAGAAGTCTCTCAACGGAATGCAGTACATCTGATTTCGGTAAGGCGGAAGAGTCCCCTTTATGAAAATCTTGATCAGTTTTGGTTCATCCGGTTTGTCGCAAATCAGAATTAATTTCTTTCTCCACCTTTTCAAGTAACCAGTGAATGACTCGTCCGGGTTTTGGGCAGTGTTCTTTAATTCTCTCACATCCATCATGATCTTGAAAGAAAACTGATCTAAAAACGCTCTAGATAATTCGGCCCAGCCGGCCTTTTCGCTTTCCTCCAAAGTGTGGTACCACGTTAGGGCTGGTCCCTGCAGCGATGTGGAAAACCAATCCACCATGAGGCTGGCGGGAAGTCTGTTCAACTCCGCAGTCAGTACGAACTGGTTCAAATGTGCGAAGGGATCGCCGTCTCCGTCGAACTTGACCGGGTCGTGAAATCTATCAGACAGTCCTTTCCCGGACCCTTCTCCAATGCGGTTTCCAAAATCATAGTCAAGGTTATTCCTGGCTCTCAACTGGGCACTCATCCTTTTTAGTTCCTTGTTCATTGCCCTCAGCTCTTCTTCCAAGGCAGGTGTTCCTTTTTTAGGAACAATAGGTGCACCAGTTACCTCTTTGGGGGACTTGGTCCTTTCCAGCGGTTCTGTGTGATAGGCAGCATCATTCCCTTCCAAAATTGGGTTGGCAATTTCCGGCCCCTTTCCTTTTTCAGAAGCGGAGGGTGCAGTTGGGGCCTGTGTTTGGGTTTGAGGCGCGTAGCCTAATTCAGCCAACTTTGCAGTAAATATCTCGTTGAACATCACTTCCACCTCTGCTCGGGTATATCGGGGTTCACTGGGATCAAATCCCAGATTCTCTGCAGCTTGACTGTCGGCCATGTCTATTTCAGTTTTCGGTTCAAGGCTTACTTCCGTTGAGATTTGAGAGTTCAAGGTTTAGACTGATCTGTCAGACGGTTCTCTGACCCACATTAGCACAGTGCTTTCACTGGTTGAATCAAACGTTGGCTAAAACCGTCTGTGAAACAAAATTGTTAGGAATAGGATGTATGCATGGATGCATGAAAATGCAGAATGTAGACAACACATGAATGCAAGCTAATGTGTCGGTTAGCTGTCATGGATCATCGGTTCCTCCACCACAGTTGTTTGGAGACTTTGAAAAGATTTGCCCGAGTTGGCGAGTATAGTTTAGCACGAAACATTTAGGATGTCTTTTGTCATTAACTAGCCGTTTTTCGGTTTTCTAGTTAATCATTTTCTCTCTGTACCCTTTCTTTTTGCCTTAAGTGTAACTGTTACTTAAGCAGGGTAATATTTCGATTTCCCTTTTTCTATTTTCCTGTTTTTCAGTTTTTCTATTTTCTTCTGTTTTTGATTTCTTTTTTTCTTTTTCTGTTTTTCTCACTTCTCACTTTTCAAAAGACATCAAGAATGAACCGGCTAAATATCCCATTTTCATTACAGAAAGTTCCGGGTTTACAATTGTGTACAAAAGTTTGAATTGCAACAGTATAAATCAATGTGACGCTAAACGTCACGAATAACTATTCTGTGTTGCTGAGCAAAAGATTTTGGCATCGCCTCGGGTTCC
>CANUEY010070833.1:0-16333 GCA_948099555.1 Croton setiger | reverse complement strand
TATTTTAAATGTTTATTTATACCTTTGGGATTATTTTTGGGGTTTAATTTGGGGTTTATTTGGGTAGATTGTAATTTATTTAGGACTAAATTGTAATTATTTTCTCCGAAATGGAGAAAGAATAATTTACATTTCCGCACTTTAATTTTCCGCTTTTTATTTGCTTTATTGTTTGAATATGTTTTTTTCAAATGACCGATAAATGCCATTAGGAACATCGCTAGCTAAACACGCAACGGATTTTTTTAATAAATTCAAAACTTAAATTTTTGGAAAGAAAAAAAAAAAACAAACCAAGAGGCCGGTTTTATACCGGGCGTTAGTCGAAATATAATTTCGGCTAACGTACCCAACCCCCTTACCCAGTCTCTGATTTTTAACCAGTGCCTTTTTTTTAAAATAAACGGAGTCATTTTTTTGAAAACAAAAATTGGTTTTTCCCGAAATTCGGGTGGCGACTCTAAACTTTTTAAAATAATTTTTTAAGACCGACTAGTTTCGGCAAATTCCAAAACTAAAAATGTTTTGTCACCTAAAATGTTTTGATAAAAAAATCCAAAATCCATCGAAAACCAATCCGGATCGATCAACAACACTATTATAATGGTTTTTTCATATATCAACACATTGTTTTAATGTAAGTTTAAAGAAAAAATAAAATCAAACAAGTCTAGTCACAACTCTCGAGGTTGAAATCTAGGTAAAGCTCAACTCATTTAGTTATTCAACTTGATCGAATCGCTCATCATTTACAGTCTCAGGATATAATTCATATTGCAAAGTAATATATATCAGTTTAAAAACTAAACATAAGTCGAGATTCAACTTATTAGAATTGCAAATTACTATGACCACATTGTTTATCTCTATCTGTCTATCCTCCCTCTTTCACGAAAAAAACAATAAAGCAGGCTTATTTACAAAAAAAAGGTTTTAAAAATTTAAACATGACCATGGAATACGGAGTTCGCATAAGTCATATGCGACTTACACTAGTTCGTGTAAAATATATGCGAACAAATTTTTTTTTCATTATTTTAATCGAGAGTTCGCGTATGACAAATGCGAACTGGGAGTAGACGTTGTGTTAATAGCATTATTAATGGTGGGTTTAAATGCGCGGCTTTCCGAGGCCGCCGCGTGGCGTGATTAAGACGTCCGCATTTGACAAATGTGAACTTATTCAAAAATTGAATAGATTCGTATATGTCAAATGCGAACATTACACAAAAAACTTGGCAGAGTTCTTCTCCATTTTGATTCACAACTTTCTCAAATTTTACTTCAAACAATCAAATTCTCTGAGATTAGTAGCGGTTTCTTTAACGTTTTAGAATTTTCCGATTTTAAGGTATGTATTTTTATGTAATTTTATTATTGTTTAGCTATTTATATTATTAGCATTGAATTTTTAATATGAATAATATGCATAATAAGGAAAAAATAATAAGGTTTAAGGTTCGTTATTCATAATATTGGCGTTAAAACATAAAAAATATAGGGTTTAGGAAAAAAATATATGGTAAGAAAATTTAGGTTTTATTATATATATGTAGGGTTTAGGGAGTTTTTATCGTAAATAGAAAGATAAAGCATGTTCGGTAGGTTGTTAATTTTTTTTGAATAAAAATATAAGTTACTGTAAGTAGTTAGGAAAAAATTAAAAACGAATTTACATATACGAGTTGCAGCGATGGAGCAAGGGGAATCTTCACAGCAGCACCGGGTACTCGATCAGGGGCCTGTCATCGGAGATCTATTGTTCCTTCAGCGGGAACATAGATCGGCTCACGTATTTCGCGAAGAGGATCGGTTCGATAGTCCGCTGAGCATCAGACGAGCGGACAGCCAGATTTGGCGGCTGCTGGACGTCGAGCATGAGTGCACATTGCATTACATGGACGAGCTCGGATTCGGGCTGGTTAGAAGGATATGGTCCATCTACTACGACTGGGCCCTAATCACAGCTTTGGTGGAACGGTGGCGGCCAGAGACGCATTCGTTCCACCTACCGGTCGAGGAGGCAACCGTGACGCTGCAGGACGTGGAAGTCATTCTCGGACTTCCCGTCGACGGACGGCTGGTCAAAGGACGATATCAGAGACTTGCGGTCGGGTGACAGCAGTACTTCACCGATTTCTTCGGTTACGCCCTCGTGGACGCGGATTTGAAAGGGAGCAGGGTCATGCACCGGAGCATCAGCGGGCAGTTGACGACGCCTGCCCCGCACGCTGCGCCCGAGCACGTTTACCAGCAGCGTGCTCGTTGTTTCGTGCTGTGGCTTATTGGAGGATTCCTGTTCTGCAATTCCTCCAAGAACAGCATGCCACTAATATTCGCGCAGCTGCTAAAAGATATCGCAGCCTGTCGAGATTACAGTTGGGGGAGTGCCGTAGTGGCATTCCTGTATCGCAACTTGTGCCACGCTGCGATGGGGTGCGAGTATATCGGAGGATGCCTCCTTGTTGTGCAGGTACGTTTTTAGATAAAAAAGTTTTTTGTTTTTTATTTTACAATTGTTGTGGACTTTTATAATATTGAGTAATATTATTACACAGGCCTGGCCTTGGGAGAGGATAACGACTCTCAAGCCGACACTACCTGAGACTCAGCCGCAGATGTTTGACGGATGCCCGTATGCGCGAAGGTATGTTGTTTCAACATTTAATTGAATGAAAGAATTTAGGCAGACACTGAGGCTCGTGGGTTCATAGGATCAGCAGAGGCGTACACTGCGCCGGAAAGTATTATAAACAGAAATTTTTGTTTATCCATTACTTTTATTCATCACTCATGTTTTAACTTTGACAGGCGAGATCGTCATTCGAGGCACTGCGGAAGGTGCGGGAGTTTGAGGAGCGTTACTTAACGGTTGGATCCCGCCATGAAGATGTGACAGCGTTTCTGGCGCGCATCGGAGGTCTTCTAGAGCGGGGGCTACATGTCCAGCAGACGCAGTTGGATGTCACGCCGATGCAGAGTTATGCTGCTGTTCCTCAACCACAGCAGACTCCTCTGGATCAGACGCGTCCACGACGTCCTCACCTAAGAGGTGGCAAAGTCCAAGGCAGTGGGCGACGCAGAGCTCTTCAGATCCAACCACCAACATCACCAGCACCATCAGCAGCAGCAGCAGCAAACTCTCCTTCGGATCAGCATATTCAGCAGCTGCTCCAGGACTTATTTTATGATGCTGAGGCGGTGGCCAAGACTCCGCTTCACGAAGCAGCCTCGACTGCTGGAGAGCCATCCACACCGGGATCCACGCGGCTGGATAGTTCTGACTTGGATGTGCCTTTGGCTCTCCGAAGATCACCGCGACGGAGGAGATCACCGAGATATCCAGGGTCTTCGCATGTGAAGAGCGCACAGGGCACAAAGATTCAGATGAGTAGTTTGGGGCAGTTTTGTATAAAGACACACTTTATGTACTAAATTAACAGTTTTTTATAATATATAGTGTTGTAGTATGTTATATATTTTATTTCATCCGCATAAATGTATGTTTATGTAATTATTTGTTTCAGTATAATTATATATAAAATTGCTTATAATTTCTTAAATTATATGAAAATGACCTAAATACTAAAAATCGCACTAAATACATAAAATTACTTAAATAGAATAAATTTGCTTAAAATTCATCCTAAATTTACTTAAATTAGTTAAATTACCTTAAATTGATAAAAATACATTAAAAAAAAGTTAAACAACAGAAAATTTCTGAGGGGAATTGAACAAACACATTAGATTACCCAACAATATTAATCATTAATAAATAGGTGCACTCATAAAAATTAGTCATAAAGCTATTAAATCTTGAAATTTTCATTTTCATGCAATACTAACTTTCAATAAAATTTTACACAAAAAATATTTTCCCTTTAAAGTTGAATTCTTAAAAAAAAAAATTCTTTAAATTTAATTATAAATAAATATAATAATATAATTTACTATTATTTAATAAATTTTTTTTAGTTGAACCAAACGTGATTATTCTAGGGACAATTTAACATTATTTTATTTATTTTAAGAAAAATCACTAAAATTACCTAAATTGATAAAAATACATTAAAAAATTTTACACGGTTTAAATTTCTAAAATTACATAAAATTACTGGAAATACATAAAATAGCTTAAATTAATGTTCTATCAGACGGAGGATGAGATATTGGGCACGATCTAGCATTATGTCCAGCATTCCTACATCGGCTGCAAAGATACCTCTCCTCGTATGCCTTCGGGTATAATTCATGAACTCTTTCTGTCGATTCACCCGCCTTCGACCCGGTCCATCATGGTTAATCATTCTCGAGTCATCTGGAAGTAGTCTTCATTCTACTGGCAGCCATGTTTCCCTACCAAGAACAGGAGTAAATGATCCAACATACTGTAGCGTCCAACCTTGAACCGTGTAGAACGGATCAACTAGATCCATTGAATTATCTTCCCTGAAATACGCAACAGCTACAGCATGAGAGTATGAAATTCTATATGTTTGCCACTTTCCACAGCTGCAATTTCGTTCAAAATATTGTACCATCTGCGCGTTCCCACTTCCCGTCACCACTTTATAAAGAAATGCATTATTGTTCCAACAGGTTACCGAGTGAAGTCTTGTACGCCGCCCATACTTCGTGAGCTCTTTCTGTGGATGAGGTGGTAGTGCTGTTTGACATTTGTGGTTCCGAGCCAAATCTCACTGAAAAATCGCAACGGTCTTCTCTAATGTCGACTCGATCAAAGCTCAGATCGAGAGATGACCAGTGCCTTTCAGAACGTTGTTGTAGCTTTCAGCCGTGTTCGTCGTTGTTATTCCCCATCTTCGACCACCGTCGGCAAAAAGAGTCCATTTCTCAGGTTCGATTTCTCTCAAATAAAAATGAGCTCCCTTGTTTTTCTGAATGATTTTCTGTCATGCAACAACATACTTTCCCTCTTGCAACTCAGTCCCGATTCTCTGACATATTTTCTTCAAACCCTCACCTCTGAAACGCGATGACATATTCGCCTTCACGTGTTCAAGGCAAAACTTGTGAACTCCAGCAGTTGAATATTTCTCTAATATCTTCTCCATTACTGAAATAATACCCTGATACCGATCAGAAATAATACAAGTATTTCAGTTTCCAAGAACATTCAATTTCAAATACTTGAGGAACCATTTCCAACTGTGCGTCGTCTCAAAATCCACAACTGCAAATGCTACTGGTAGAATATTGTTGTTAGACGTCTTCGCTACTGCAGTTATCAGTTTACCTTTAAACGACCCGGAAGGTGGGTTGCATCAATGCATATCACTGGCCGACACGCTTGGAATCCCTGGACTGATGGCCCGAACGCCCAGAACACATATCTCATAACACGTCTTTCACTGTTCTCGATTCCTCTTCGAAATTTGTACTGCACAACTGTGCCTGGATTCGTTGCTTTCAGCGCTGCCAAATAGCTGGGCAATTCTCTAAAATTAGTTTCCCAAGCCCTAAACACTACCTCAATCGCTTTTCTCCTCTCATGCCACGCTTTCTTATAATTCACTCTTACCTACAATACGTATGTCCAGACCCGAAAATAAATGAAATATTTACTAAACCCTAAACATAATGCATACACTAATCAACATTAACGTACCTGAAACCGGTTGTGAACTTCCGTTTAAATGTGTTTCACCTTATACCCCGGTTCTTTCATAATATGCGGCATAATAAGAGCGGCAATATCTTTCGAGGTGATGTTTCTGTCCTCCCACCCAATGTTCGCCCGTACAGGTGTGCGCCTTTAACCATTCTCCACACCCTTAAATCTCGCTGCTCAGACACTTTTATAGTGCACGAACAAAATATCCCGTGCATTTGTTCCCTCGGATACTTCGGCCCCCGAGTTACACATTCCACAATCCATGTTTTCTTTCTGCTCTCTATTGTACGGTATGTCATACCTCTTTTGACGGACCCTGCAGCCACGGCATCCTGTACACTCTTCTTGCTTTTGAAATAAACACCGGCGTCGATGCTCTACATATTCCCATCCTACATTTTAATATCGTCTGCGATCTCCTCTTCAGCGTCTTCATCGCCTATGTCACCGTAAACAAACCCTGAACCCGACGTTAAAGATAGATAAAGCTCGCTCTCTGTACTGTCGTCTGATGGCACGAACTCTGCATCACTACTAGAACCAGTCCACGCAGACATCTCATCTTCCTCCAGGAGGTCTTAAATATCCTCGTTCTCCCTTTCAAGCGGCATTGAAATCGGTAATTCAACATTCTCGTTTACCTATTTCGTAGCTTCCTGGTCCATCATCACAAGTGTAGCGCCGCTGCTTTCCCCCGCAACAACTTGTGCAGTAACAACAACTTCGGCAATTTGTTCCGCATTGACATACAATTCCGGCCAGTTCAACGCGTACAAATATAAAAAAACCATAGTCTGCTCATTCTCCAAAATTATATATCGTCTGCAGCCGTTATATTCTGTCCACACCAGAGTAAATTCCAGTCGCACCACGGCTTTATCGACCTGACATGCTCTGCATACCTCATCGTAAAACTACTTGAAAGTTAATTGACCGTTGATGTATATTGTAGCGTCGGCACGACTCTAATTCAGACCGACAACGCCGTCCACCAGTGGATACGCTGAACTCCAATATATATTCACCGAAAACGGAGCATTATACACCATTTTCAACTACTGCTACTATCAAAATTCTGTTTAGTATATTTCAACACAAATGAATTCTGAATTTCATTTTCGCTCTTTTGCATTCTGTTGCTGGATATATGCAGATTTAAGTTCGCATTAAACTTATTTAGAACTTATTTTCTGCGCATTTCCTGCATTCTCGACACGTGTCCACTTTTTCCTATCCTCTGCCGTGCTTATTTAAGTTCGTATTAGCCTTATACGAACTTGAGGTTCGTATAAGACTAATGCGAACTATTAATTAAAATTAATAGTTCGCATATAATATATACGAACACCTTACATTTGTCCACAGTTTGAATAATCCACACTATTTTGTCAACGTTTAAATTTATAAACATACCGATGGAAATCACCCTTTAAGATGATGCTTAAAAGTTAATATAACTAATTTCGTGACATTGTAGTGCAATTTAATAAGAAATTTAAGATTAAGGTCAATTCAATGAGGTGATCAATAAGTGGATAGGACAAATTTCTTTTTGTTTTTACCATTTTTATAGCTAGAGAGGCAAGATCATTACAACTTGAAAAATCAGAACTATCCTGCACATTTTTGATAAATATAAGAAGTTGTGATTTCAAAACCAACTGGTCAATTGTGCAAAAATCATTAGAATAAATCTCAGCAAGACAAAGAATCATATCATGATCAAATTCAAAAGAATTTCTAAGATCAAGATAAGCAATACATTGAAATAATTCTGTTGAAGTTTTAGTAAACTGATTGTTCACCTCAGCAAGAATCAAAATCAAGTAAAGAAATTAATATTTCGCATGGTAGTAATGATAATGAGTCATCACTTGTTCCCCTACTAATTGATTTTCCTCAGATTGACTTACTATCTTCCATATTCGGAACTTTTCAACACAAAAGTTTTTGACTTCTTCCAATAATTCATCTCATCCCTTCTCTCTAATTCTTGCAACATATATTTTTCACAATGGTTATCAACCTCATCGCATTTACAATATTTTAATATTTCTATTGTAATAGATGTGATAACTCATTAGTCAATCCAAACACTTTCAACATTAATTGTAAAATAAACATAAATTTAAAACTCCCCATCTTTTCCAACAAGCCAGTTGCTTCGCTTCTTTGTTTCAAATCATTTTCATCTTCACTCACAGTTTTTAGTACTTCCCTAACTATGGTCCACATGATAAAGAGACACAATAAAGTTGTATGATGTGAGCCCCATCGAGTATCTCTAGGTCTTGCAAGGGTACTCTCTTGATTTTTTCCTTTTCCTGTAAATATCTCACAATTTTCTAATTGTTCTACAACCTTTTTATGGTGATTTTCAAGCAATATTTATCTTCTTTTACAAAAAGCACCTGTAAAATTTATAATCATATGATGTAGCTAAAAAAATCAGAAATAGCATGAATGCTCTTCATTACAGAAACATCAACCAATTGCAATTGATAAGCAAAAAAATAGACATAAAATGCATATGGATTTTCATTCAAAATCATTCTCTTCAATCTATTAAACTCTCATATTTGCAGCACCATCATATCCTTGCCCTCTCAATCTAGACATAGATAAACCATTTCTAATAAATAAAGCATCTAAAGATACTTTCAATAAAGAGGTTGAAATATCCAATACATGTTCAATACCAACGAACCTTTCAATAACTTTCCATTACTCATTCACAAACCTAAAAATCACAGCCATTTGCTCCTTCATTGAATTATCTCGAGACTCATCCACTAGTAGTGAGAAATATTTATCTCCAATCTCACTTATAATAACTTGTAAGGTCTCTTTTGCACAAGCTCTTACCATTTCCTTTTGTACTTGTGGAGAGATCATTTGATCATTTTTAGGAGCATTCTCATTAATAACATTTCTAGTTTTCTCAATATCGTTTGCTTCCCAATTCAAAAGTTCCAAAATTTCCCTCCATTTAATGAATTGTAAGATTCATCATGCCCTCAAAATGGAAGACCTTGCAATATGAGAACTTTTATAATATCTAAAATAGTCGTGATACGAGTTCTATATTAGTTCTCCGTCTTCATGCTATGAGAAGAGAGCAAGTGTGACACGCGTTTGATCTTTGAAATTATTACAAAACCTTGCATTGTTATGATAACTATTAACTTCCCCAGTATGGTGATTGAAAGTTTCAATTGCCTTTTTCTAATTGTTGAATCCTTTTTTTATGAAGACATTTTTACCATATTGATCACTCTTCTCTTGTTCAAAAGGAAACAATAAAAATAAAAAGTAGCATCCTTCTCAACACTATATTCCAACCAATCAAACTTTACAAATTATTCGGTTTGAAAACTCCTCAAATCTTTGTCTTGTAATTTTTTTGGAAATTTGTGTCCAATTGGTTGACATGGATCTCTTAATATATATGCCCTCCTCAGTTGATCTCTAATTTCAACATTATAATTTTTAATGGATTTTCGAAGGCTCGGATTAGAAATAATCTCACTAATGTCAAATTCAACAATAAGACGAGTCTTCTTTCGTGCAACATTATTCTTTTTTCAGATGTTCTTTTAGATATTTGTGCAAAAAATTCCTTCATATCTATAAAAGAGTCCCTAAACATTTTAATTGAATATGGCTAAACCAAACAATTAATTCAATTCTCATTACCTTTTTGTACAATTAAACTAACAAATTGAAGTGAAATAAAATAATTTTTAAAAAATTAAATTTTATATATAAATACATAAATCATTATATAAATTAATTTTTATATATTTATCAATATATAAATTTTATTTTTTTTTTCAAAACACCTATAATTAAATTGACAAATTTATAAAAATTATTAAAAAAATCATTCTACTGTAAAAAAAAAATATAAATTGTTACATACTGATCAGTATAGAAATTATAGAAATTATATATATATATATATATATATATATATATATATATATATATATATATATATATAGCATGGCGTAGTTTTTGGGTGTGTTTTGACAGTTCATGGTAGTAAGTTTAGGAGTATTGGGTAGTGTGTTATTTGTACATGGTATTATTGGATTTTTAAATTTTGAAGATTGGAAATTTGTAATCTAGTTTATTTTGGAACGTTTTAATTTCTAAATTTTGCTATTTACTTATTTGGTCTGTTATTATATTATTTCTTATTATTCGAATTTTATAAAGTATAGTTATATAATATATGGATCGTATTAAGGTGTTTTAATTTGGATGATATTCATAGTGAAAAGGGTAACAATTGGTTATTATAAATTATAATTAAATTAGAATATTAATTAGATTATATTATATTAATATAGGTTTCAACAATAAGTGCATGGATGGTTGTTGAAATATTAGTAGTGTGATATATTTTTATGTTTCTATAGGACAACATAGCCCATAATGGTTTGTGCATTTATTATCTTTGGTGTACTGTATTTCACTATTTGAGGTTTGAGGTTTCTGTTCGGCTTGTTATATTTGTCTTCAAAATAATGGCAAAATAACATGTTTGCCGATTTTAGATATATATATTTTAAAAATACTACAATCAATGTAGAGAAATTCCAAAACTGAATTGATTTTACCATTCAGCAAAATTAGCTGAATATTATTTAACTGTTTGTGTAGCTGTTAACTGTTTATATTAACTGTTTATAAAATGCTAAAAACTAAAAACTATATAAGTTAGATTTTGATAAATCGCTACTTAACCAGCTAAAAGTTATATTAAAAACTATTTTACCGAATGTTAAAAAAACAGTTTTTATTATTTTGACGCTAAAAACTACTTTAAAAACTGTTACTGAACATAGTCTTAGTTTCAATTCTAAATTAAGTTTCGCTTTGTAATTTTTAAAGTATTGAAATATCGTTTTCAGTATCTAACAAGAATCAAACAGAACTCCGAAACACTCAATTACAAGTATATTGTTACTTTTATATGGAAATATATAATGTTAGGAATAACTACTACAAGTTTTAAAAATTATGCTCTATATTAGATTAAAATTGACAAGCAAGCAAACCTTGTATGGGTAATGATACATGGTTCGAAAAGAACCGAGTACACCCCTTAATTTTTCTTTTCTTTTTCTAATATATTTTATCAAGTTGGATATTTGTTCTGAATTCCAAAATCAATTATAGTAGGTGGTAAAAAATAAAAATAGCTTTGAATTATAATTTTTGAACAATTAAAATTTTAACGGAAAAGCAGTCTTATGTATATTTTTATATACAAAGACTTTACAAAAATTACGATTCACTATATCTGATTATATATATATCAATACAAATTTTCTATGCAAGATGTAATTTTTTTAAAAAAAAAAAAAAAAGACAAAAGGTGCATATTTGAACCATGTGTAGTTATCCTATATTTACTATGTAAATCTTTGTCCATTTTATACATGCAAACATTTAATGTTTTAGTACTTTGTATATCCAAACCTTCTTTGTTTAATAATCTTAAAAACTAGGCAGACTAAAAGAAAAAAATCTATTGTTGTGTGCATATACCTTAATTTTGAATTCTGAAATAACATTTTGATTTCTTGTTTATTAATAATTTTTCAAGTAAGTTAATGATAATTAAAATATAATAAATATTAGATGGAAGAAATAGAAGCATACCTTTAACAAAGTGAAGTGACGAATTGTTGTGCATCTACGACAGCTAGGCATGGTAGTCAAAACTGTAGGTTTGCCAACTTTGAGAGATTTGCCATTTGGGAGAATCCATGGTTTCTTTGTGAAATAAATATATATAAAGTCTAGAAATTTTGATTGGATTTCTTGGCGAGGATCCAATTTGGTAAATAATATCACAACATCATTATTTATATGACCCATCATTGCGATTATCCTTGCATTCAATACTATGTCTGCTGGTATCTGCATGTTCCAAAATCTAGTAACAGTTACTATCAGGAGGGAGAGTATGTTGTGTGATGAGAGAGAGAAACTAGCTTAGGTGGGTATCTTTATGGTTGTTATCCGCCAATTGAGTATGATATTAATTCGGTTAAAACTAATATAATATTTGTAATTAAAATATTCAAATAAAATATGATTTATTAATTTTCATTATTATTATTTTATAATATAAAATGAAAGAATTAATTTGAAAAAATACAGGACCAAATTGTTAGTTAATTGAAAATACAGGCATATAATCATAATTTTTCCTCTTTAATTTCATCATTATATTTAGCTTTTCCGTAAGTTAAATAAATTTGTATAGTATATTTTTTTAGTAGAAATAAATCGTTCAAAAAACTTATGTTGGATAGATAAATCACAAAACTTTTATAAGAAGTGAATATTTTAACAAATTATACAAATATTATCTCAAGTTAATTTCTCCGGCTGAGACCACCTTCCTTCACAACCCTTATTAGCAACAGGCTTTTTATATGTTTTCTGTATTATTCTATCTAATAACAACACTACCATTCTTGCCGTTGGCTCTAATTTTGTGTGTTTTTTTATTTTTTATTAATGTGTTGTGACACCCAAACTTAACCTTACGACGTTCCAACGACATTTTTATGCATTACGTGCATTTTCATTAAAATGTATCATGATTTGATTCGATAATTAAGTTGAATATGAATTATATGATTTGGATATGATAATATATGATTTAAACAAGAATTATAAGCTATGTCATAGGCTCGTTTGTCGTCGAAAGACACAAACGGAGCTACTTAGGGTTTTTGGACCCGCGCGACTAGAAAATGCCGAAATCGCGTAAAATATGAATCAAATGAATTTGATATTTTAATATATGTTTGTTAATATGTTTTAAAGAGTTTTGGAACTCTAATTTTGCGACGATGTCATACGGTTTTGGTTCCGCGAAAATCGTCGAGTTTCGGACTCGGTTGAGGGCACCGAGCGAACCGCAACCACTTTTCGGATTCCGATTTTTATGAAATTTCAGACAAGTGTTCTACATATTATTTTGACACCAAAATGTATTTAAAATGGGTGCTGGAATGAATTTATAGGCTGGATTTAAGGTTTGAAAGGATTGAATGAAAGAAAGAAGGAAACTTAAGGTTAAAGAAAGGTTTAAAGCCAAATTTGATTTGTTTTGTGTGCCAAACTAAGTAAGTAGCTGCTGGACATGATTTGGAAAGATTATGCATGAGCTAGAGAGGCAAAATAGTGGCTGGTTCAGTGGAAAAATAGAAAGGAAAACGTAGGTGAAGGTGAGAGGAAGAAGAAAGAAAGAAAAAGGAAAAGAAAGGAAGAAAAACAAAGAGAAAAGAGGGAAATCCTTGGGAAATCTTCAAACCAACTGTTTTAACATGTTCTTAGGTAGTTTAGGAAGTGTTTAGATGTGTTAGATTGGAAAGAACTTGGCTGGAAATTGTGGGATAAAGAGAAACAAATTCTGGGTACTTAAATTTCTAGTTTTGGGTAGTTTTAAGGTACCAACTTTGGAGGGTTATAACTTTCAATCGGTGAAGCCTATGTGAGTTTTGACTGAATGGGTCTATAAAGGGTATGTTTGTGTAGAGTTTGGTCATTTTATTTTGCCGGAAAACCACCGGAGGTGGTCGAAAAAGTGGTTGGAAGTTGGGTTGAGAGATAGGTAAAATCTGGAATCTGGGTAAACAGTGTTGAGGAACCAACTTTGGGCACTTGTATCTTTTGATCTAGAGAGTTTCTGGGAATTTGGCTCCAATGGTTAGCTAGAGGGTGTGTAGAGGAAGAGAATGATGGTCGTAGCTCATCGGAAAGCCACCGGAGGAGGACGTACGGTCATCGGGAAGTAGACTTCAAAGACTGATTTTCTAGGCAGGAGGCTGCGGGAGACAGGGGCTGAGGCAGGCCCCAAAACGACACAAATTGGGTGCAAGGCACGCGCGGGCGTGAGGCACGCAGGGGGGGCTGCGGGCTGGCCAAAACGACGATGTTTTGAGCGTTTTGGTGATTTCTGTTTCTGGTGCCTGTTTTTGGGTAATTTCTGTTTTTGACCCCTAAAGTTTATTTATCTTTGCAATTTTGCCCTTCAGAAAGATTTTGTTTTCTTTTCAATTTAGTCGAGCAGATTTAAGTTTAAATAATTGCATTTTGACCCCTAATGTTTCTGCAGCTTTGCAATTTAGCCCTTTTGGGCAGTTTTTGCAATTATGTTTAATTACAATTTATCTCTGAAGTTTTAATTAATTACAGTTTTGGCCCGAAACTTTTATAAATTATGTTTTGACCTTACCAACCTAATTTCGACGTCCTGAATCCGTTTTTGACGTTAGAAATTTATTGTGAGATCGTTTCGAGCCCGAAAATTGAGATTTAAATATTTTGTTAAAGAATTTAATTATGAATTTGGTTTTAATTATTCATTTGGTTTATTTAATTATGGTTTTGGTTTTAATAATTACAATTATTATTATTTATAATTATTATATGATAAATTGACTTTATTAATTATTTTCAATATGTTATAAATTGATTTTAAATCGGAAAATTTTATGGATTGAGTTTAAATTCTCAGAAAAATATACGGATTAAGTTTAAACTCAATTATTTCAGAAATTAATTATTAAATCATGCATCATAGCATATATAGACTTCTGATTTGGTTATTAGTACATCATTGCTGTGTTATGCATTATAGGAACATCGAGTTCTTGAGTAGGGCGGGGTGATTTACCCGAGACCTGACCGAGCTCACAGCAGTACGGTAAGTGCTAAACCCACTTACTTATATGTTTGATTTGGACTTTGTGAATTTGCCAAGTATGCGAAATTGAACTGTTTGAACCGGTACTGAAGCCCGGTCATCTATGATATATGAGATTGCTTTATATGCTATAATTGAATTGTTTGGACCAGTACTGAAGCCCGGTCATCTGTGATATATGAGATTGTTGATATATGTTATTATTGAATTGTTTGGACCGGTACTGAAGTCCGGTCAATTGAAAATATCTGATATATGAATTGTGATGTTTGTGGTTCCTAAGCCGGTACTAAAACCCGACCAGTTGATTTATTTGATCTGATTATAGAGATATATGTGTTGTCTTAATTGGTAATGAAGCTCGGTCATATGATTATATGAAGCGTGACGTTATGAAATGTACATTTTATAAATGCATTTCCAAAGAACTTAAATATGTCCTTTGTGATTATCGTAGCCAATGTTTGCAGATTTCACGAGAGGAACCTACAGTTTCTATATGATTTGACGGAAAGGCCTACAGGTCCAATTTGATATAGAAAGACGTACGGGTCCTATATGTTGCAGAGAGACCTACGGGTCCTATACGATTCATAATGATCTGGTGAATACTGTATAATAAAGATTGATCTGTGGATCCCTTTTGACCGATGATATTCCGGTCTTATAGGTTTGCTGGCCAGCTATGGTTGCTGATATGCCGTGAAATTCCCGGGGCAACACTTGGTCGATAAATCACAACTAAAGAAAAAGGAAAGACATCTCATTATGCATCTTATAATATTGTTATGCTATGAGATGATGAATATGATCTGGAATCATGTTATTTTGATAAGTTATATTTATGTGAATTATGTTATGGAATTGTGATATTTTGCTAAATTATGATAAACTAAATTACATGTTTGGTTTATATGATGTGGTTACACTTGTTTATGATCATGTTTTGACTAATATTTGGAAATATAAGGTAACACAGAGTTTAGTATCTGTGACTTATGGATAAGAGGATTTCTACGAAATAAGTTCCCTATGACAGGTTCTGTTTAATATTTTGAAATTATGAATTATTGATTTGTTTATATTATACTGTTTGCACTTACTGAGTACACAACTCGTTAAATTGCTTTTACATGATTCCAGGTTCTCTTTGGGCAACTGACAGCGTCAGTTCCGTCATATTTTCTCAGGGTCGGTCAGCTTAAACTTAGGATCTCTCTCTCTTGCATTTTATCATTTGGATCATCCTATCATGTAGATTTTTGTCTTATAGTTTGTAATATATTAATAATGCCTATAATTAAACGAATTAATGATATAGTAAATAATGTATGGCATGTCATACGCATGGTGGACGTCATTGCATTACATGTAGAGTTTTAAATATGTTAATATGCCTACGGGTTCAATGTTACCTATATGATTGATTACTGTGGAGTCTTAAAGCATAGATGTCCTTATGTTACATGTTAAGAATGTGAAAAAAAAGGGCATGTTTTATGACATAAGGTTATAAATTAGGTTGTTACATTTTTAGTATCAGAGCTGGTCTACGACCCCACAGGGCGTAGCTTCATATGTAGTCTTGAATGTGTTTGGACACACTGTATGAGCACATTTACATAAATAGGGATATGCTACATGATCATAAGTTACATGCATTATCAAGGAGAGAGAATTCGTCTGACTAAGAGTACTCCAATGGAGTAATCTTTTCAATTGCATTCACTTGTATATGAAAACAAGTGGTTATAGAGTTCAGTTACTTGAATGTAATTAAGAAGTTTTAGTAGCGGCGAAATTTTTTGTAGTTTATTGGCTGCTATAGAGTTATTTTGTCATAAAGATGTTGGAAATTGATTGAATATGATTGAAATTAAGGATTTGAGAAAGTGTTTATTTGAAAAGATTGATGAAATGATGGTGTGAAATCAGTGAAATTTGTTATAAACCATAAG
>CANUEY010070825.1:0-110430 GCA_948099555.1 Croton setiger | reverse complement strand
TGTTGCTATTTGAGCTCGCAAATAAGCTTGAATTCGAGCTCATCTCGAGTTTGAGTTTTAGCTCACAAATAAGCTCGAACTCGTTTCCTGTTGTTATTCAAGCTCGTGTTCGAACTCGTTAAGAGTTAGTCAAAAATCAAGAAAATTCAATTTTTAATGTTGTTTGTGAAAAAATGAAAATAACAATTTTAGTGAAAGAGAAATGAAATAGCAAAAAATGAAATGGAGAGGCTGGTATCTTGGCTGAAGCATATTTTTTGATTTGGTACCAAAATTAATCATTTTGATAGGCTTGCGAGCTTATTTAACGAGCAGCTCGCGAGCCGATTAAACGAGCTACTCGCGAGCTTTTTTAAACGAGCCTAAGTTTTCGGCTCAAGCTCGGCTCGTTTATTATCGATCCGAGCCTCGAGTCGAGCTTTTATCGAGCGAACACCGAGCCGCTCGCGAACGGCTCGGCTCGTTTGCAGCCCTAATTCAGACTCTCCATATTCCGATCCAACGGCTGTAGATAAACTCACGCCTACGATCCGTATCAAGATTCTCCAAATCCTACTACACCCACCCAATTAATCTCAGAAAACTTAGTTAACGATCGGAGGATCAGTTTCGGCGGTGAAGAGATCCGATAGCAGGTCATTGGCGGCGGCTGGGATGACTACATCAGCGACTTCTGAGAAGAAGAAACAGAAGGTGGAGGTTTTTGATTCAGAGGAGAATCTGGCAGTTTCTTTAGCTAAGTACACTGCTGAATAATCTGACAAATTTACTAAAGAAAGAAGCTCTTTCACTGTTGGTTGTCTGGTGGTTCTCTCATCAAATCACTCAGGTTAATTTAATTTGTGTACTAGTTCTTCGCATTTTTTTTTTAAATTTAATGAAATTTGGAAGTCAATAATTTAGGGATTTTGTAATCAAAATTTAGGAAACTATTGGAGCCTCCTTACATTGATTCAATAGAATGGTCCAAATGGCATGTTTAGGTTGATGAAAGAGTTGTTCCTAAAGATCATGTTGACAGTAATTACAAATTGGCTTATGATGGTTTTCTCTGTCAGGTATATTTATTTTTAATTCATCTTTAATTTTAGAATTTATTAGAGTATTATTTATGATTAGCTCTGGATTTTCAAACTTAAGTTACAGCTCAATCGAAGCTCAAACTATTAGGATTTTGCATGATATGTTTTTGATTAATCAGACTTGCGAGCTAGCTTGATGAGCTCAAACCTGTCTCATTTTTATTACTAGTTCAGTACGTTAGATCAAGCATGCTTGAATGATCCTTTAGCCTTTGTTTGTTTAGAGGGAATCTGAGAGAAAGGAAAAGAAAAGAAATTCAATTTCCTTGAATTCAGTATCTATGCCATCAACGATGCACTCTCACCTGAGGGCGCAGCTGATGATTATGAAACTTGTCTTAAACATTTGGTTAACATGAAGGTGCTTCAAACATCACCAGTAACTGGGTTCCCAAAGTTTGATCTCATGCTTCTAGGTATGGGTCCAGATGGACATGTAGCTTCTCTGTTCCCTGGGCATCATCTTGTGAAGGAAAATGAGAAATGGGTTACCTGCATTAAAGACTCGCCAAAGCCACCTCCAGAGAGAATTACTTTCACCTTCCCTGTGATTAACTCATCCGATTATATTGCCCTTGTTGTGTGTAGGGCAGGTAAAGCGGATGCAGTGCAGAAAGCTTTAGGAAGATCGGAGAGTTCGGATGTGCTGCCTGCTGGGAGATGGGATTTAAACCAAGCTGAGAGAATAGAGCATTTCTCAAGTAGACAACCAAGAAATAAATTAGGAACATGTAGTCAATTTTTATTTTAATTTTGTAAGAAAGAATTTATTTTTTATTTTAATATAAAAAATTGATCTATTATAAAAATAATATAAAAAAATTGACATTTAGTCAATGTTGTACAGCTGTTATATGAGCATAAAAAAATGGTTAAATTGCACTTGTAATGTTTTTTATCGCTATTGTATGAGTATTATATACGACTATTATACGTATTAAAATTATACAAAGTTATGTTTTTTTTTTTTTTAACAAAATGTTAAAAATGCTATTAAAATTTAGTGAATTTTTTTTTTTAACAAATGGTTAAAAATGTTATTAAAATTTAGTGAGTTTTTTATTTATTTATTTTTTAGCTTAATTCCATTTTTTAATATATATATGACTAGTGATTTCGTGCACGATATACCACAAGAGGAAAGATTAGGATAAACCATAAGAGGAAAGATGGAATTCCAATAAGGATAGCTAATACTTAAATTAATCTGCTCCGTAAAATTAATTGTTTTGATAGTATTTGCTGTTTGAGCAGCCGTTAGTTATTTTGGTCAAGGTTTATAAACCACTAAATATTTAAGAGCTTAATTATTCTAATTTTTAAAAGATACGTAAAACACTATGTCATCGAATATTATAAAAAATAATATTTAGTAGTTTGACTACCACTATCTTAATTAATATTGACACCTAATATTAAGTAATTAAACTAATTAATTGACTAACTTTCTCTATAAATAGCAATCCTATAATGTGATTTCTACAAACCAAAGCATTATCAACATATTTTGAATCCATGTTGTCTCCTTCCACTTGAAATAAGTTTTTTGATTAATATATAGCCATATTTCTTTTGTCTATGCGATGTCGTTTTAAATTGAAGAAACAGAGATCTTAAAAGGTAGGTATATTGAATTCTACTCGATGTCGTTTTAGATTTCATTATAGATATAATTCCATTGTTTTTATGGAATTTGAAATTGTATTTTATCAATTTCATTCTTTTAATATTTCTATTATATAGATTAATAATTTTAGCCTGATAGTCATTATATTATATGCCACATCATGTTTTAGCCTAATAGTCATTAGATTCATATATGCCACATCATGTTTTAGCCTAATAGTCATTATATTATATGATATTTAAACTTTTTTAGTAGAGATGATTGTAAACCATTAGTTTTGAAATTTTTTGATATTACTATAAAATATAAAATTATTTTTTAATCCTTTAAAAAAATATATTTTGAAAATATTAAAACAAAATGCACTTTTGTATGATATCCACTCGCGGTGGCCATGGCGGGTTCGGCCAAAAAAAAAAGTGATTTTAGGCTGTCGGTCTTATAAAGCCTAGATTGAAATCGTAGAAGAGACGGTTTGTTTCAAGTTTAAACATTTTTTAAATTGAAAACACTCAAAAAATGGCTGATTAACCATCCGAATCGTTCAAAAACCGTCGGTTTGGACCGCTCGAACTGCCAACTAATTGACCCGCTATAAACCACAGGTTAGTCGGCCCAGCGACAAACCACCAGTCATCGGTCTACTCCCAGTCCCCTCATCTGCTGAATTGCGGCCCGAACTTGGTCATGCCCATGTTTAATATCCACATTATTTAGAATAGTTAAATTCTTTTCCAAAGTTGAGAGAGTAAGAATAATTGCAATCATTAAATTAAAAAATTATAGCTATCAATTTAGTTTATGATTAGAGGGTTCAAACAATTAAATTAAATTAGTTTAAATTGTGATTATAAAATATATATTTAATTAATTTTTTAATTTACAAAATTTTTTAACCTAGCTCCTGTAAAATATTAAAAATAGAGAAAATTAAAACTGATGATTTTTGAAAATAATCAAATTAGATTTATTTTGGATTTGAGTTTATCGATATTAAAAATTTGTACTAATTAATTAATTAGATTAGCTTACGATAATTTATATTTTTATTCGAGGTAGATTTGTAATATATGAAAAAAACTTCAATTTAAAGTGTGGGGAGATAACATGGCAACAAAATATCTTGAGATTAATGACTTTATATGTATTATTATTGCTGGAGTATCCTTCAAGAGCTACATAGTTTATTAATGGTGGTTAAATCTTTCTTACCAAAAGAAAGACAAGACAAGACACAGATTTAAGCTTCTCAACATTAAGCTTCAAGTCTGACAGTGTTACAGGTTTTCAGAGCTTTCTTCTATATTTGTACTGTTCAGATTATAGTTTGATAAATATGTGTATTTGATCTTGTCTATCCATACACAATTCAATCTTCCTCGTGTAGTAAGGATTACTCACCGAGCACTAAATACCAGAGACAGACATTGCACCATCATCAATCAGGCTTCTTCAAGTTCAAGCAGTTATCTGTTGCTTGGCTAAATAGCTCCTGGACCTGCTTTAATTCTTTCTCTGGAACCACAAAAATACATTAAGAGAGATGGTAGTTTATTTAGCTCTTAAAAAGAGTGAATGGGGAGAAATAAACCAAGCAGCAATTGGGTATTTACCTGCAGCTTCCAGTTGCCATTGAAGTTCTTGGCCTACAGCATCATTTTCAGCCTGAACCGGAGATTAAAGAAAAAACATTCTAAAAAAGACAAAACGACTGCAGAAATCTTATGTAAGCAATGCAGACTGCAGTTGACTACACACCTGCAGTTCTGCAATTCTTTGCAGTTGAGCTTCTTCACCACCCTCTGACAACGGAAGTGCAGCCACTAATGCATCAAACTATACAAGGAGCATCCATCACTTAGTAGATTGTACATATTGCAATAGAGTACATAATAACAGGATTCATGGATAGTATATAAGAAGCAAGTGACCCAATTTAAGAAGCTAATAACACCAAAGTCTCCACATTATTATAATATGTTAGGCATTCTCAAGAACACTGAAATTACATACATGCAAAGACTTTGATTATCTCGTAGAAATATTAAAATATAATTCTCCACAACTCTAGGTAAGGGATAGTAAGATTGCCATTTGGGTGAACAAAGAAACAGGTAGTCAAATATTTAAATCCAATTTGAGTAACCATGATGCAATTACAAACTCTCCTCTAATCCTTCAGGTGTGTATCCTAATGCAATGACATGCCCTAGAAATTCTTGAAAATTTATATCATCATTAATTTCTAGAAAGTAGAACTGAACTTTACAAAGTTGTAATTGTATAGCAGTATCGGAAAACATATCTTGAGGGCGCCAACCAAAACTATGAAAGCCTAAAAATATACATACCCAATTGAGATGTGATATGATTGCATCGCGATGCCGAAGAACACGATCTAATAGATCGTTGTATCGAGTAGTTGGATCATATTTGGTTCTTAGTTGTATACGTGAAGAATGTTCATTTAACAACTAAGAACCTAAATTGTGTTTTCAAAAAATAAATAAATAAATTGTGGAATGCAACGTTTCTTAAAAAAACCAAACTATATTGTCTCTAAACATGGTTAACGAAAAGATTACACAATGTTCATTGTTGAAATGAAAAATCATATGCTTTGACAAGAAAAAAAAAGAGAGAAGAATACACTCGGCACCTGCTTAGCAGCTTTTACGAGAGCAGCACTCATTAACTTAGGCTGCTCGGCAATATCCTCTGTTGTAGGGTTAGCTGGTGGTTCAGGATAATTGGGAGAGAGACGCACTGGAGGAGCATCTCTTTGAAGCGTGCCAATCGTGTTAAAGGTAAGTGAAGCTATTGTATCCACTTGCTCTTGTAATTGGGAGATTATGTCCATCTTTCATTTGCAAGTCCACCAACAGCACATCAATAAAAAACCTCAATTCGCTTTGTATTTACGCAGGAGAAAGGGAAACAAGCAGCAGAAGTCTGCAATGGCAACAAGTTTGTCAAATTCACAAGTCAACGTAGAATCAGACATGATCCGGTTGAATGGTAACGTAAAATCGACTCGTAAAATCATAAAATTCACTTGGAAAACCTTGTAATTGTCAATTTATCAAGAAATTCATATAATTCTTTTGTGTATAAAGGTTTCACTTATTTTACTCATCAAGTATCAATCAGGACTATTAATAGTTGACAAACCTTCTCAAATTAAAGAACATATGAAATAAGAACCATCAAAGCAACAAAATTCTAAATATGTTAGAACACGCAGGAGCAGCAGAATTCCACATAAGAAATAATAAAGAAGAATAGATTCTATTCTTCTAACTTCCAACTAGTAACAGAATTCCAATTGAAAAATTGCAAATAAAATGGGATAAAAGAAATTGAAAAATAATCATTAAATGGGACTATGGGTTGAAATCTTCAAATGATTCTACAAAGAGATTCATAACTAAAATAAGTTGAATGATATTTGGTAGGAAAAACAAATTTCACTTACTGAACTACAAATATATCAGATTCAATAACAAATAAATGGAATATAAGCATAATTGCTCTGTAAACATGAACAAAACACTTTCTCAACTGAATGGGAAGATGGTTTAAGCTTTAAAGATAAGGGAATCCAACTAACCTTACCTTGTTGTTGCTGCTGCCGACGAAAATCAGAAACGAGTTATGTAACTCCAATTGCAGCAGCAGCGCTAAGAAGCGACGTCGGAGCTGCACTTTGTGAAGGTTTTTCGAATGCAAAGAACAAGGGAGCAGAAGGATTGTGGCTGTCGATTTTTTTAGGGGTTGCGATTTGATTTCCGCACAAAACGCCAAAGGGAATTTGGTGTGCCTAATATATTAATGGAAAATTATAATTTTATCCCTGAAATTGAACATATTAGACGATTTTCTCCTGTGCTTTCAGAAATGGATGATTTTCTTTCTGGGTTTTGTTTCTATCCAACCATTTGCTTAAATGATAGATGAAAGATTACAACTTTGATACAGTAACATACACAGCTCTTCTATCTGGTTGCTTTAAAAGGGATACTGCTTGATGCTCGTACCATGTCCATATTAGAAAATATAACATATCCTTTTGAGGTATATACTGTCTTTGACGGAGGGAGGAAACATCTTATTCTAAGTCTAACACGCAAGACCATTTGATGTAACACTCATACCAACTAGCCTGGATTTGCAGCAAGAAGGGCTATTTCTGCAACAGCCTTCACTGTTGCAGGTTTGGTTAACAAGTTTCTAACTGTTGTGATCAACGTTCTCATTTGGGATAAGCATGTTAGCCATTTTGGTTTGCTTTGCCTCCTCTTTACAATAGCTGGAGGTGTGCTTTATCAGCAGTCAGTTACTAAACCTGTAACTGAGCCTGTCTCTAAGCAGACAAACATCGAAAATGAAAACGATGAAGAGACTGAACTTGTTAACAAAACTGATTGTGATGAGGGAAGTGAGGGAAAGCATAGCATATAATGACAAAAATAATAAATGAACACCAAAATCAGTTGCAGTTAAGAATAATTATAAGCTCACGAGGCTCAAAAACTGAAAACCAGCTGATATTTGTTCAGCCAATGCAAGTGATACTTCTTAACTACATACTCAGCTCTATTGGAGTGAAATGAAAACTAAAATTCCAGCTCAAAAAGAATACATCGGGACATACAAGAAAACATAAATCGAAGAACCCGTCTGACCAGTTTCCTTCCCCACCTCCTCCACCACCATCACCGGGAGGAGGTGGATCTGGTCCGCCATGAGTGTTGGAAACTTGGTTGGTTCTGAAATGCAAATGACCATTGTAAGCTGTCTTAAAACAAAAAAAAAAAAAAAGGCATAAATTTGTAACAAAACATAATTGCTTACCGCTTACAGGAGCCTTATTAACTGATGGCACTTAACGAGGAGCAGTTTGAATTTGCCCTGAAGCTGAACATCTAGCATCCTGCAAGAGGGAGAGAGATTCAAAACCTTAGAAACCCTTTGTTGTTTCAACATCATGAATCCAAATATCTTTTCAAAGAACAATTGCTTACTATTTGACTTAGACATGAATCTGCAACAATTTGACATGAACATATAAAGAGAAGTATGAATATAAGCTCACCATTGCAGCATAACATCTAATAGGAGCAGATTGCTTTCTACTCAAATGTTTCTTCAGTTCAATAGGAAGTAATTGCTTGCCAAGACCAACTGGAGTTGATAAACAAGCTTATTAAACCCATGTATAGGTACTGAACATCCTAACTGAGCATAACTAACCATCTGGCTGCTGTCTAAATGTTTAATATGACTGCAACCAATCCTTTTTTTAACTGCACACAGAAATATCATTGTCAACACAAATAAGTACTTTGTTACAGAGCATCTGCACATAGAGTAACCATCATACACTAGACTTTACCCAAAATTCAACAAACACAAATGATAAGATATTCAATTTATTACATAACTTAAGTAACTAATTGGGAATGAGGTTGACCCAAGCGGTTAACGCTCTACCACCTGGTGCCAAAGCGCTCAGAATGCCACTCTCCCCCTTTCCCCTCCCCCACTTGTAACTAAAAAAAAAAATCATGAAAATGTTATGTTTTAGTTGATCTATGAGTTTAGAAGGCCCTTCCATGATCTATTTCATTTCATTAACGAAAAAAGATATGCTATGAGTTTCATTGGATTCACACAATAAGTGCTCAATGAACTATTGAAAATGATAATTTTCGTTAGATTTAGACAAGTAGTTCCGAGTTCCGATGAACAATGGAAGATTTGGGGTATGGGATTAGATCATATTAGAATTTTTTTTTTTATACATATAATATTAATCTCTCTATATATTTTTTTGTTCTGGATTCTCTAATCTTAATCAGTTAGTAAACACAAATAAGCAAAGCTTGGTGAAACAATAATTAATTTTTTTTTAAAGTATATAATTACCTGTAACACCCTCTTTGCTGTCGAAACTAAGCTTTATAAAGACTAGCCACGAGAGAAGTATATACTTTATCATCAGGTTTAATACCCGATTTAATCATTTCATCATACAATGCAAAAGCTTCTTCAGATCTTTCATTCTTTGACAACCCAGAAATCATTGCACTATATGTTACTACATTGATAGTTAAACCCTTTCTACGTACCTCAGCGAACAATTCTTGTGCATTTTCCATATTTCCGAAAATGCATTCACCATGGATAAGTGATGTGTATGTATAAATGTCTGCAATTATTCCCTTCATTTCCATTTCATGTTTTAGCTTATAAGCTTCCCTCAACTTCCCTTTCTTACTACAACCATCAATTAAAGCATTATAAGTAACAATATTAGGCTTTTCTCCCTTTCTCTTCATCTCGTCCAAAATTCTTTCTGCTTCTGCTAAATTTGATTCCTTGCAATATATATCAATCAAAGTAGTAAAACTCACTACATTAAACTCCATGCCTTTCTCCACCATTGTAAAAAGCCATTTCTTTGCTTCATCATGCCTATTCAATTTGCACAATCCGCTAGCAATGGTGTTGAAAGTGAATATATCATTTTGCATTCCTTTCTTCTCCATTAAATCTTGAATCTTCAACGCTTTGTCAATCATTCCACACTTGCAATATCCATTTATAAGCGTATTAAATATCACTGGAGTCATATCAAGACCTCGGCTTTGCATTTCATTCACTAACATCTCAGCTGCATCCATTTGCCCCATTCTGCATACACCATCGATCAAAGCCCCGTATGTATGAGCATTTGCGACGAGACCTCTGTCAGTCAATTCATCGAACAACTCAAAAGCCCTTTTCGTATTTCCTGCTCTACATTGCTGGCTAACAAGTGAAGAATAGACATGAACATCTGCTCTTACACCTCTCTTGAGCATTTCATCGAACACTTTCTCTGCATCATCAATCTTCCCTAACTTACCATACCATTCTATCAAAAGTGTATATGTAGCCACATTATACACGATTTTACCATCACCCATTAACTTCAACATCTCATTAACCCCATCAAAATCATTACTTTTGATATAAGCATTAATAAGGGTATTATAAGTAATAACATTTGGCTTAATCCCTTTATTAGCCATTTCAATCATCAAATCCCTAGCTCTTTTAACCCTACCACCCTTACACAATCCATCGATCACAATTGTTAGAGAAAAAGCAGTGATTTCCACATTACATTCAACCATTTTCTTGAAAAAACCCAAACACATTATCATTTTATCACTTCTCTTCAATGCAAGCAAATACACCATACAAGACCTATCATCAACCTTTAACCCATTATTCACCATATAATCAAAAACCCTTATGCTATCTTCAAACAATTTACAATCTGCATAAACCCTAAACAACATATCACAAAATTTTTCAATAAAATTGGGTTCATCAAACCCATTAGCTAAAGAAACCAAATCTGAAACAGAGCATTGAAGATTACTATCCAAAGCAATGCAAGTCAAAATATTTTTCATCTCAGCAAATTTCCTAGCTTTATATAATCTAGAAATTAGGATTACATGAGTTTCTAGATTGAGTTTTTGAGAAATAAAAGATGGGTTTTTTCGAAGAAAGTTGAAGAAATTCAAGCAAGAGTGAGGTGGGAGTTCTGTATTTGATAGAACAAGATTGGTTATTTGAGAATTGAGATTTGAAAGCAACAACGGTGCTGTTTCAAGGTGTTTTGGACCAGATTTTATAAGGATTTTGGCTATTTTTCCTGCAATTTCTTGATTTGATGGTGATGTATTGGATACCTTAAACGCCTGTAAAAGTTTCTGAGTTGCCATTTGAATGAGCGGGATTTTTTATTCTACTTATCTGGTTTGAGAAAAGAGAAGTTGGCAATTTATATGGTTGTGTTTGCCGCTAAGCCGGTTCATTCTTTTTAATGTAAACTCACGTGTGGTGTGGTATTTGATGCGTCTTCCCTAAATGTTTATGTATATATATATATGTAAGGAAGTTTTAGTCAAGAAATTCTTATTCAATCAATACATGAATAAACTACAAGTCTCATCTGTATATATAGAAATATATAATCTCATGTAAAATGTTACTCAGATGCCAGGCCTAATTCTAAACCTTGGTTTTAGTTGTTTTCCTGCAATTTGATCAACATCAATCAGCACGTTCTAATGAGCTTCGGTGCCCACATCCGAGCAAACCAACCACTTTCTCCGCCTCTCAATTCCACACTTCTTCGCTTATGTTTAGTCGGATTGTCACGAGAATTTTCCATTGACTTCATGCTTCTGAACGATAACAATGCTTGAGGACTTCCAGGTTCTGATGAAGCATCTGCAATTCGATTCACCATTTCCAACACCTCGCTCATTTTTGGGCGTGCTTTGGGGTTTCTGACCAAACATCGGTTAGCAATAGTTGCCAGCTTCTGAACTGACCTCAATGGGTATTTCCCTTCGAGTCTTGGGTCCAGTATTTGCGCGAATTTTTTTGGATCTGCTAAGTATGGTCTTACCCATTCTAGGAGTTTTTGCTCATTTCTTGGTCTGTTCCGGTCCAGAGGGCGTCTCCCGGTGATAAGTTCATAAAGGAAGACTCCATAACTCCATACATCACTTTTGGCTGTAAGACGCCCAGTTTGGACGTATTCTGGAGCTGCATATCCCATTGTTCCTACAACCTGATGGAAATTATATCAGTTGCATGAATATAAATTCCAACGAGATCATAACGTAAAAAGCATACCGCTGTAGAGACATGGGTTAATCCTTCTGTAGGTCCAAGTCTAGCCAATCCAAAATCCGACAACTTTGCGTTCCACTGCTCGTCCAGAAGGATATTAGAAGACTTGAAATCTCTGAAGATTATCTGCTAAATAAATCAAAGAAGACAAATGTAAATGAGAAAGAAACGCAGTATGCTATATTTCTAAAGAGCCAATTTCAAGTAAAACCATATGGAAACACGTCCTGAAATGCAAGGAACCCAAGATTAAAGGTTGAAAATTTGGAATACCTGAAACCCCATTTCTTCATGCAGGTAAGTTAAGCCTCGAGCAGCATCTTGAGCTATTCTCAATCTCATGGCCCATGGAAGAGCCATCTCCGAACGAGCAGATAAATGGTCCTCTACGCTCCCATTTGGCATAAATTCATATATCAGAAGGCGTTGGATTCCTCTTTCGTCATCATCTGCACAGTATCCTACTAATCTGACAAGGTTGGGGTGCTCTACTACTCCAAGAACATTCACTTCTGTGACCCATTCTTTATGCCCCTGCAAAGCAAAATGCAATCTCTAAGATCTTAGTGGTACAAATACAAAAAAAGGAAAGACTTTTGTCTCCGTAAATAACATAAAATCTGCAAAAGGAATGAAATAAAGCACAGTAACACTTTCGGCAGAAAATTCTGTAACAGAGCAAGAACAAATGGGTGCGATAATCAATTTTTCTCCACTTTGCAGTTTTAACTCAACAGAGTCCAAGGAATGAAGCTAGTAAAACCCAAGTATTGTATTCAAAATTACATTGGCATAATAATATCAAGCTAACTTAGGAGTAATCTTCAGAAGAAACTAAATGTTTAGTTTCTTCTGAAGATTACTCCTAAGTTAGCTTGATAAAATAAGGAAGAAGACTTGCCTGCATCCCTCTTTTACCAAGCTGTTTCACTGCAACTTCAATCTTTCTAGTAGGATCATCCACACCTTTGATTGATCCTCTATAAACACAGCCGAAACCACCCTCTCCGAGCATAACAGAACGGCTGAAGTTCCTGGTAGCTGACCTTAGCTCACCAACCGTGAACACTCTAAGATTGCTAGGTCTTTGCGACATACTAGGAAATGAGGGTCTCCCATTGGATTCTGTACTAGTGCCTGATACATTTTGAGAATTCAATTCACACCCACATCTCCCAACTTCAGAATCAGCAAATGTTGAATTCACAGATGGAACCGAAATTGTTTTTGTATTCTTTTCTTCATGATCCTTCTTGTCTCCAATAGAGAATGAAAAACACTTCATAGTGCTTCCCCAACAAACTCACATTCACAAATTTTCTGCAATTTAGAGATCCAGCAGCAAAGATAATCTCAACAAAATGCAGTCTAGAAGTAGAGAAAAATCAAAAGTATGAATAAGAGATTCATCTCTGAGATTAGAACAAAACATCATAAGAAACCAGTTCGAACGTTTTTGGAATCAAACAGAAAATACACAAAAAACAAAAGTGGGATCCAAAAAATAGCTTCAGTTCTTTAAGAAAGTGTTTACTCTACCACCAACCAGATTAAGCAAGTAAATTGATATGCTCCAAATCTCCCAATTTCCAGCTACTGATCCAAAATAGTAATAATAACCCAAAGATAAACAAGAAAAAAAGGGGAAAAAACCAAAGAGGGTGTTCATTATTGTTTGATAATATTAACTTTCTTTGGCAACCCAATATCCAAAACTACTCTTTCAAACCCAGATTCATCTATAATGATATAAAGAAACAAACTTTATTAAAAACCCATCAATATTACCAAAATTAGATTACTTCTTGATTCCCATGATCATTCATCAGCCAACCATAGCAGAATTATGCTACCATATAAGCAAAATCATTCAACAGCAAACAAAATAAAGCAAAAAACTTGAGTTCTATATTGAAAAACTTACCTCAAATCTTTCCTCCAAGGTGGGATTTAGCAGCTTT
Organism: Croton setiger; assembly: GCA_948099555.1. Classification (NCBI taxonomy): domain Eukaryota; kingdom Viridiplantae; phylum Streptophyta; class Magnoliopsida; order Malpighiales; family Euphorbiaceae; genus Croton; species Croton setiger. The sequence goes on along the minus strand of CANUEY010070825.1, from coordinate 97,060 downwards.
TAGATTTGCAGTAGCTTTTCCTAAATTAACATAAAATTGCAAAATTTCTAGATGGGTTCATTTCGTAACCCCCAAAAAAACTTCAAAATGGCCAGTAAAGAAAGGAAACAGCATTCAATGAATTACAGGAAGTCTTTACACGGCAGCTAGAGATGGAAATGGAAGTCAGACATAAAATAAATGAAAATGAGACCCCAAAAAATAAAAAATCGCCCAATCTAAAAAAACAAACCTAAAAATCCAAATTAGCCACTCAAATAGTGCAAAATGTGAATAGGGATTATTGAAAATGAGGCAAAAACAGCAGAAAGAGAAGAAAAGTCCAAGTCTTTGCCTATGGTGAGGTGGGTTCATGAGTCACCTTAGTCAATCTGGTCTTGGATGGAATTTTTCAATTTGTTATATAATAGTAACAATGTCTTTTTGTTTAGAATTTGATACACATGATTATTTTACTAATTAATTAATTTAATAAAGTAATCCAGTTTTGATAAACTAATACTATTAGTCTTATTTAATTATTTTTTTGGTATATAATGATTCAATTTGAGGTAAGACATAATGCAAGCTGTATATATTATTTGAATGCAAGCTTATTACACTATTTTAATTCTGGAGGGACAATACCCACTTCGAATGATCACACATAGAAACAACTGCACCGGCAATAATATGTGCATAGAAACAACTGCACCGGCCATAATATGTGCATAAAAACAACTGCACCGGCCATAATATGTGCAAATTGATTCGCTGATCTCTCGATAAAATTAAACTCACAATATGCTAGCTCTGTGACTTGAGCCTTACAATCTGCAATAAGAGAACCAAAATATGCATTATTTACTAACTCTTTTTTCATAGCTTGAATAACTATTAAAGCATCACTTTCCACTATTATGCTCTGCCCATAACCCTTCTCTAACCCCAATAACTTCAGCTATCAAAGAATAATACACCCCATTAACAACGCACTGCCTTACCACCCTTACATCTACCTTCATCATCTCTTACTATCCACACTATCCCACACTTATTAGAACCATTATCCCATGCCGGCATCCACATTACATTTCACATAACCATATACCTGCGGCCTCCACCTCATCGGTGAACTATCACTCTCCACCCCACTCTGTCATACGCCTTCAACATATCAATTTTTGTTGCACCTTAACCCTCCTGGGTAAGACATAATGTTTAAAACATAAGGTATTGTTATATTAAATTAACTCTCTATTAAAAAAAATTAACTCTTTATTTTGATTCACTTGTATGTACTTGATGATCTATAGCTAATCAAAATTAATTGCGATTGACTCGAAGGTTGGATCAGTTGCAGCTTAACATAAACTGATCTACGATTTGAAAAAATTTCCAAAGCCGTCGGTGGTAGAAGCTCTTTTTTCCCTCGGTGATTTTCCTAGAAACACGCCAGCCGTTTGATGTAATGCGTCAATGAAAAAAGATGGTAAATTTGAACGTAAAAAGTTGCTAAATTTTGTACGCTATACGCAGTTGCGCGCACACCACCACAGACAGAGACAGTTATCTCACGTGCAATGCACACATTTTTCCCTCCCTCCCTCCCTCCTATGTAGGCACTTGTTTCTCCCCGCCATTTCTTCAACCCAAAATAAAGGACTTCCTTTCATACCATATAAATTATAATTACACTCCACTACTTTGACCCAAAATTCTTCTGTTTATCTCCTTTCCACTTTCCTTTTGACATGTTGAAGAAGAACCGATTACTCAGTTTTTGATATTGGAATTCATAATTTGGGGATTTTTTATTGTTATGGTTGATGGGTTATTGTTAAAAAAATTTTAAAGATTGAAGCTTTGCTTTGCTAGGAGTATGCCATGGTTGATCCCGAATGGTTTTTTTATTATTCGGGTTCATATTATTTTTATTGCAGAATTTTGTCATTGTCATTTATAGTTATAGTTAGTTGTTTGAGAGCTTTAAATTGTGGAAATGAATAGATTTAAGAATAGGTTTTTCTGGGTTCTTTTGTTTCTTTTTGTTGTTTTAAATTTTGTACATTGTATTGAGGATGAATATAGAGCGACGGGTAATCCTGCCTTGGCTCCTGTTGTGGCAGAGATGATTTATAAGAGACTTTCAAATCTTAGCAGAGTTTTTGGTAATGCTATATTCGATACCTCTGGGTTTTGTATAAAGAGTGTGTAAGTAGTAGTTTTTGCAACCTTCTTCTTATACTACAATTTTTTTTAATTAAATGCCGTTTTCTAGGGGTTAATCTTCATCTGTTTCAGGGAAAAGGACTGGAATGGGGCATTCAATTTTGACGGACGGTTGGAATTCATAACTAATTGTATAAAGAACACTAGAGGTATGAGCTTTAAAAAATCTAAATTGTAATTTCTTCATAATGTCTTCTGTAATCTGGACACAAAAACGCTATAGATTGGGGTTTGCTAATGCTTATAAGTTAGTCAAATCTCCTTATAAGAAGTCTATTGATTTGTTTACCAAAATTATTTCATACTTATTTTCTACTTATGAGCAGCTAAAAATAAGAAACAATTTGCTACTTTTTTGTCTCTTATAAACAGAAACTGTTTGACCAAGTAAAAGATTATTATAACCTCATTTATTTTAAAGAACTATAACATAATCATGTTATTCATATTTAACTCTATCAAAATATGTTTTTTCCATTTACTCAAAAACAACTCCTACTATGGTTTATAAGTTATTTATCAAACAACTCAGGTAAACACGTCTATTGTTTACTAGTCGTTTATCAACAAGTTTTGGTATGATTTACAACTTATTTATAAGCAACTTATACTCTATAAGCAAATTATAAGCAATAAGCCAATAAGCACTGTTTTGATAAACACCCCCTGATTGTATATGCTTATATGCCATTATGGCAAATTTTAAAAAAGTTATGTTAATATTTGAATTTCAAGTTGCCTATTGTTGCTTCCTTTGGTACGCTGAAAAAAAGTTGCATGCTTATGGTTTTTAATCTAATTGCTCATTAACAAACAGACGTCACACACAGACTGTGTACAGCAGCAGAAATCAAATTCTATTTCAGTAGTCACTTTACACCAGGAGCAACAGCGAGAACCAGACACTTAGAACCTAATAAAAATTGCAATATGAGCTCTTGGCCTTCTGGATGTGAACCAGGATGGTCATGTGCTGTTAAACATCAAAAGAAAGTTGAACTCGAAAATCTGAAGGAAATTCCTGTTAGAACAGATGACTGTAAGCCTTGTTGCGAGGGGTTCTTCTGCCCGCCGGGTCTCACTTGCATGATACGTAAGTTCATGTTATGATCTTTGATGCGAAGTAGAGTCTATATAAATGGAATTTTCAGGTTATTTAATATGTTCATATCCAATTCATTCATTCTTTTTGTTCTGTAAATGAAGCTTGCCCTTTAGGTTCTTATTGTCCAGTAGCAAAGCTCAATAAAACAACTGGAGTTTGTGAACCGTAAGTTAATGTGTTTGTTTTTGAAATTTTATTCAGTATTCCATTCCCTTGTATTATGTTGTCAATTAATATTTATTAGTAGAAAAAAATTGCAGATATAGTTACCAAATACCTCCTGGACATCACAATCATACGTGTGGTAGTGCAGATGCTTGGTCTCATCTAGGTGATAATGACATATTCTGCCCACCAGGATCATACTGCCCGTCGACGATACTTAAACTTCCTTGCAGTAGTGGGTATTGCTTTTTATCCTGAAACTTTCTTCTAATTGCTTGGAGCATATAATTACTCTTTTCATTACCGTCAAATACGCTGAATTAGTCATCTTCATGCATGATTTACTAACTTCTGTGTTTTTATGCGCAGACATTATTGTATGAGAGGTTCCACATATGAAAAATGTAAGTATTTAGTTTTTTTTTTTTTTTCATTGAACCTCATTTCTTACTTCTATCAAAAGGATACATAAAATTGATATGGAATTCCTCATTTTTCTGGAAAGGGAAAGAAAAAGAAGCACTTGGCACTAATATACTGTATACTTAAGCTAATAGAAATGATCTGTGAAGACATTTAGGAAGGAAGATTCAAACTTTCCTAAATAAAAGAAATAAACAATCTAAGTAATTCAAATGGGTATCAAATAATTATTTGATTAGTGTGTTTATAGCCATTTCTCTGATGCACATTCCATTTTGTGTATTTTCCAATCTTTAAAATCTGTTTGATAGACCATGCATACATATTATGTTTTACCTTAGATTATCCTATACCTTTTATAGTTTATCTATTCTTTTAACTATCCCTCGACATTTTTTTTTTTCTGACTGAAAGGTATAGATATTTGATTATGGAGTTTTTATAAATCTATTTTGCAGCATGCTTCAAGTTGACTACATGTAAACCAAATACTGCTAATCAAAATCTTCATGCATATGGGATCATCCTCATTGTAAGTCATCATTTGAAGTGGGATTGAAAAATCAACAAAATTTCTGTAATATATAAAGACTTACTAATAATGCTATTATACTTGCATTCTTCGTAATTTGCTCGTGTAGGTCGCACTGACTATGTTGCTTCTGACTATTGTTAACTGCTCTGATCAAGCTCTCTCTACAAGAGAAAGAAGAGCAGCTCAACATAGAGAAGCTGCAATAAGGCAAGCGAAAGAAACAGCACATGCACGTGAGATGTGGAAAAATGCAAAAAGTAGTGCCAGGAACCATACAGTTGGATTGCAAGAACAGCTATCTCGGACATTTTCAAGGCAAAAGTCTAAAAAGCCATCAGAGCAATCTAACCAACCACGTGTAGCAACAGTGCAGGCAAAAGAACCAAGTAACCTCACGAAGATGATGCGTAGTATTGAAGATGATCCACATAGCCAAAAGGGGTTTAATTTTGAGATTGGTGATAAAAACTTGAAAAAGCAGTCGCCAAAGGGTAAAAAGTTGCATAGTCACAGCCAAATTTTTAAGTATGCATATGGCCAACTTGAGAAGGAGAAAGCTATGCAGGAACAACAAAAGAACCTGACCTTCTCAGGGGTAATATCAATGGCTACCGATGCTGAGATCAAGACTAGACCGATGATAGAGATTGCTTTTAAAGATTTAACGCTCACTTTGAATGGAAAAAAGAGACATCTTTTTAGGTGTGTCACTGGGAAAATCATGCCAGGTCGAGTTTCTGCTGTTATGGGTCCATCTGGAGCAGGCAAGACAACATTTCTTTCTGCTTTGGCTGGAAAAGTGACTGGCTGTACCATGACAGGTTCACTTCTTATAAATGGGAGAAATGATTCCATTCATTCATATAAAAAAATCATTGGTTTTGTGCCACAAGATGATATTGTGCATGGCAATTTAACAGTGGAAGAGAATCTACGATTTAGCGCAAAGTGCAGGTAAGCAAGTTTCCCATTTGATTCAAATATTCTTTCTCTTCAAATGTCAACTTCCACCATATGATTTATATCTTATGTTCCTGTCATTTTTATTCTGATTGGTGTCCTCTTTTTCTTGTTGGGTTCCTTCATACTGGAGATTATGTGCTGATATGACAAAGGCTGACAAAGTTCTGGTTATTGAAAGAGTTATTGAGGCCTTGGGATTACAGGCCGTTAGAGATTCTTTAGTAGGAACAGTGGAAAAGCGAGGCATTTCTGGAGGCCAAAGAAAACGTGTAAATGTTGGGCTCGAAATGGTCATGGAACCTTCATTATTGATTTTGGATGAACCCACATCAGGTTTGGACAGTGCATCTTCAATGTTACTTCTAAGAGCACTACGACGTGAAGCACTTGAAGGGGTGAATGTCAGCATGGTAGTTCATCAGCCTAGGTATCTTCTCTTTCTGGTTAACCTTTGATCCAAATGTTTCAAATTTACTTGATGCCATGACTTCTCACTTCTTGAATTGTTACAAATTTTCAGTAAGATCATCATAAAAATGCGCAAAAAAGGGCAGAATTTTGATGTCTAATTTCTTTTGTTCCAGCTATTCCTTGTTCAAGATGTTTGATGATTTAATACTTCTAGCAAAAGGTGGTCTTACCGTGTATCTTGGATCCACAAAGAAAGTTGAAGAATACTTTTCTGGGATCGGGATTACAGTACCAGATCGCGTGACTCCTCCCGACCATTACATTGACATTCTGGAAGGAATCATTAAACCAAACTCGAACATAACTCACGAACAACTTCCTGTAAGATGGATGCTACATAATGGTTATCCAGTGCCTCCAGATATGCTACAATATGCAGATTCACTTGATAAAACCTCAGTACAGGATGGTGAAGATCTTGGACAATTTTTCACCAGAGATTCATGGGGGGATGTGAGTTCTAATGTTGAGATAAACCTAGATAAAATGCGCAGCATGAAAGCTAAGGATTTATCAAACCGGAGGACTCCTAACGTAGCCCGCCAGTTCAGATATTTCCTTGGCAGGTATTATATCCATTTTTCTTCAAAACAGACCAAAACTTTGAAGAAAGTGTATGAGAAATTTACACCTCTTTCAAGTCCGTAAAATGACCATTTTTGCATTGAAATTCTCTCAGAGTTGGCAAGCAACGGCTACGAGAAGCTAGACTACAAGCGGTTGATTATGTGATTCTATTACTAGCTGGAGCTTGCGTAGGAACTCTTACTAAAGTGGATGATGAAGAATTCGGATATACTGGCTATAGTTTTACAGTCATTGCCATTTGTAAGTTATCATAAAGATTAAGGGTACCACTAGTTCTAAAGCAGATTTTGCTAATGCCATTGCAAGAGCATCCACTCTTTTGTAATTCCAAACTTAATGGTCTGCTATGTTATTAGCAAAATCTGCTTTGGAAATAGCAGCACCCAAGATTATTATGAATTTATTAAATTTGACGCACTCTATCTAATGCTTTTTTTTCCCTCTAATTTAATTTTGCAGCATTGCTGTGCAAGATTTCAGCTTTAAGAACATTTTCACTCGACAAATTACATTATTCTAGAGAAAGTGCAGGAGGAGTTAGCAGTCTAGCTTATTTCTTGTCAAAAGATACAATTGACCATTTCAATACAGTCGTTAAACCTCTGGTTTATTTATCTATGTTCTACTTCTTCAACAATCCTAGATCAACTTTCTCAGACAATTACATCATTTTGGTTTGCCTCGTGTACTGTGTGACCGGTATAGCTTATATATTCGCCATTTACCTACCTACAAGTCCTGCTCAATTGGTACGTCCTTGAACATTCCTAATCTTGTTCCTTAATCAGTCAATTATGAATAGATTCTGGAGGTGTTTAACAAAACTAATGCTTATTGGTTTATTGTTTATAGAGTATAAATTGCTTATAATTTATTAACCATTTACAAAAACTAATGCTTAACGGTTGATACACTGTAGACCTGTTTACTTGAGTTATAACATCTTTAAAAAAAAGTGGTCACTTGCTGCATATTTTTGAGCTGTTTATAAGTAGAAAATAAGTTCTGGTAAATATGTTAGTAAACTGCTTACAATTTTTTTGAACAACGTTAGTTTTCTAGCTAATTTGCCTCTTTTCATGCTAATATAGTGGGCAGTACTTACGCCAGTCGTTCTGACACTTGTTGCAACTCAAGAACAACAGAATAAACTAGTGAAGCGTCTGGGAAATTTATGCTACCCCAAATGGGCAATGGAAGCTTTTATCATTGCAAATGCAGAAAGGTTAGTTCTTGAACACACTAAGAAATCTTTCATGAGTCAAACCTCAAATAGCTTATGACATGTTTTATTATAGGTATTCTGGTGTCTGGCTAATAACACGGTGCCATTCGTTAGTCGAAAATGGATATGATCTTGGTCACCGGAATCTTTGCCTAGAGCTTCTTGTTGTCACCGGCATTTTAAGCCGTTTTATCGCTTACTTTCTGTTGATTACCTTCCAACAACATTAACATGGAAAAACTGCCATTGTATTTTACTGTACAGAAAGGATCAAAGAAGTCCTGCTTTGGTACCCATTTGTATTGACAGCAAGAAAAAGAAAGAACAGAAAAATGCTAACAAATATACAAAAGAAAGAAATCACATTAGTCAGTTTAGATTAAGGTGTAATTATTTAATTACCCAAGATTAGGACTTAATTATCATTTTCCTTTTGAGATTGTAATGTAATTATTATTTTAGAAATAATAACCTTTAATTTTTGATCTTTTAATTTTTTTTTTAAAAAAAAAATATTGATGTATTTGGGCCACAATGATTCATTATGGTTCAAGGCCCAAAAAAGCAAAGGCCCATGTTAGTTTTTTTTTAAAATAAAAATACTGCACTGCAAGTGCCACTGAAAGCTAACAGCTCAGCTAGAAAAAAAAAATAAAACAGGAAAAACGAAAAATGATGAAATTAGCGTTTCGAAACGTCTACTTCTCCTTCTCTCGCTCCTTAAACCCTACTCTCAACCTCTCCCCCATTTCTCACTCTCTCCCTTTCATTTCAACCTCTTTTTCCCTCCAATTCTTCGTTTCTTCTCCACAAAACGAACCGTTTCGCTGTTTCTGCTCCTCTTCGTCATCAATGGCGGGCACGAACTCTTCTTCTTCTCCTCCGTCTCTCGAGAACCAGTTCAAGCACTTCCGAACTCAACTAGATGAATCCGGAAGCTTACGCGAGAAAATTCGAACAGTCGTGATAGAAATTGAGTCCGCTGCTAGATTAATGCACGCTAGTCTCCTTCTTGTTCACCAATCCCGACCTGTTTCAGGTATTCATCATATTAATCGCATTGCTTGCAATATTGTGCTTTTTTATTTCTAATTTTGCTTCGTAATTTCCGTCTGTAGAGGTTGTAGAAGAAGGTAAAACTCAAATTGGAGTTCTAAAAGGACTGTATAATCAACTAGCAGAAATTATTCGTGGTTGTCCCGATCAATATTACCGGTGAGGTTAATTTTGGAATTTTGGATATAGTAAGCAGGTGTATTTATTTATTTATTTATTTTTAAGGTATCATGGAGATTGGAGAAGTGAAACACAGACTGTAGTTTCTATGCTGGCTTTTCTGCACTGGTTAGGGACTGGAGATTTGCTTTTGCATTCTGAAGCTGAGGAAAAGCTTGGGTGTATGATTCATTTGTATTTTTATTTTTATTTTAATGTATTGAAATTACGATTCATTCTTGTTGAATCTTTGTTTTTTTGTTGTTGTTTGTGATGCAGTCAATAGTTCAGATTTTGGTTTGGACATTGAGGACTATCTTATTGGTGAGAATATCATTGATTTCTTCATAAATTTTGTTTGTGATCCTTTTCCATGTTTTAGATTTTTTTTGATTTGGTGTTTGATATCTACTGATTTAGCCATTTTGGAGTTGTAATGTGGTAAAGTTGTGTTTCCTTGAAAAAATTGCAGGGAATCTGCATTTTAAAGGTTCCTATAGTTATTGTCCTGAACCAAATATAAATATTTGCCAATACATGTTATTGCATTGGCATCTAAAGTTTAAACAATCTTTTGAACTCTTGAGTGGGTATTTATTTAGCTATTAGGTGGGTATTTATGTGGATGCATTTGTTGTTCTAGCTTGTCCGGATAATGTTCAAGTAATTAGAAAAGTTCCTGTGTTGAGCCGCATGGTGTCACTTTACTCTTTGGGTGGTTTTTCTTGTTTATATGTGTTAATGCCCAAGACCCATAGGTCTTCGGTTCGAACCCCAGAATTCCCCTCCCCCATTGTAACTATTGTAAAAAATAAAAAACAATTTCCAGCTTTTTTGGTTCTGGAAATCACAAGTATACTTGAATCAAGGACCTGGACTAATTCTTGATTACAAACATGAAGAAAAATAACATGTTATTCTCTCACCAGAAAATACTAATGTTGGAATGTTCCTATTCATGCAGGTGTTTGCTTTATGTCAAATGAGATGGTAAACACTTGGGCCTGATATCGCTTATCTTATACAGCAGGGAGTAAACTGAGTATTAAGGAAATTTTTGGAGGATTGACGGTTGTTGTATTCTTGATTAAAACTAAGTCCTATAGGAGAAAACTATACTCCAATGGTCAGAATGTCGGGTTCTAATAAAAATGGCTCATTATGCTGTGTGTTGCATCTTTGCAGCCTAGATATGTGGTGAACCGAGTAACTGCTGGAGACTATGATTGCCCGAGAAAGGTTTTGAAGTTTTTAACAGATCTTCATGCAGCCTTCCGCATGCTAAATTTCCGGAATGATTTTCTACGCAAGAAGTTTGACGGTAGCTATTCATTATCCGTTTCTTCTTTTCCTTATTCAGATACGAACTGCTTTCAACTCCTTGCTCATCTTTTTTGCAGGTATGAAATATGACCTAAGAAGAGTTGAGGAAGTGTTTTACGATGTGAAGATTCGAGGTCTGGCAGTCAATGGCAACTCAACAGCAGACAAAGGAGTTGAAGGTCAGTCATAAACTATAAAGTCATAACATACTATCTGTTGACTCACTCTCTGGTTATCTCGAATACTTTTTGTTTTGTATACTCACTCTTTTCTAGAGAAATGGTAAGAAATTTTTGCTGTTATTATCAACCATTGACTAAATGATAATCCAGATTTTTGTTCATTGTGAACTGCAGCATTCAAAAATTACATGATTATTGATACAAAATTGTCGAATTTTAAACACTACAATCTATTTACAGATATGAGATGATATATTATAATTTGATGATAAATGTATCTACAACCAGTTAGATGCTTATGGTCTGCAATACACAAACTATATATGAGACAATTTTATACCCAAATTATGAATGGTTCCCTGATTTTTTATAATGAAATATGCATATGGTCCTATTATTGGGGTCTTGTCGGCAGCAGTAGTTGCAATAATTTTATTGCTTTTACTAGTATTTGTTTTGCTTGTAATCAAAAAGGATATTGATAATTTCAGTTGCTCAACTTTAGTTACTTTTCTGTTTCAGTTGCTGAACAAAGTAATTGTTCATTTTAAGTTGCTTAACATTCAAAATGGTGCATTCCAGTTGCTGAACTAATTAAATTTGTACATTCCGGTTGCTACACGGCGGAGCTCCGGTCCACTCTCTATTATCCAAATTCTCCATAGCAGAAGAATGGATACAGCCTCCCTCTCCTCTACAATTAAAAAAATTAATTATGCCCACACAGGAAGAGGTAGAAGACGAAGATTTTTGAAGATTTCAAATACATTTCTCAGATTAACAAAAACAGAACACTAAAATATAAATTAATATCTAATTGGCTTCAAATTTCAAGCAATAGAAACCTTATCTCAATGTTTCTTAGCTTCCTCTGCTTCTTCCTTGGAAAGTGCTTCTTTAAATTTTCTCGGCAATCCTTCAATCGACTCTTTAGCCTCTTTCAGAGCCAAGCTAACTGCTTCAATAATTGAATTCTCACATTTGAGCTCTTCAGTGATCATCACATCAAATTTCGTTTTCCTCTCCACTGCATCAGCAGCTGCTCCGACATCACCCCGCAGTTCGAAGCGTTGCAGCAACAACGATAAGGCAGGAATGGAGATTCCAAGCTTGTCATGGAGGTAATCAACTAAAATTCAAGTAGATAATTTTGAGCCAATTTTCTTGGGAGTAGATGGCGGAAATATGGCGGAGGTCGTGGGTGGAGGTGGAGGAATGATGGATGAAAGTGGAGAAAGAGCGGAGGGGGGATTCGATAGTGGAGAAAGAGCGGAGGGGGGATTCGATGAGGAATTGTTTTACTCTGCCAATCGACTAGAGAAGATAAGTAGATTAGCAGAGAAGATTGAGGAGGTGAGCAGTGATGAAGATGGTGCGGTTAGGGTTCTTCAGTTTCCACCGCGTGAAGAAAAGAAAAACGAAATGACGATTTCCAACGAAACGAGAACATATTTTTCTTTTTTTTTAATAAAAAATGGAAAAAAATATTTATCAATCACCAAAACCCAACCAATGTAGAGACGCCAAGTGGCATTTCAACATAAAATAATTTGCCAACTCAACAGCTTACCGGAGCTCCGCCATGTAGCAACAAGAATCTACCAATTTAATTAGTTCAGTAACTGGAATGCACCATTTTGAATGTTAAGCAATTGAAATAAACAATTATTTTGTTCAACAACTGAAATAGAAAAGCAACTAAAGTATAACAACTGAATTTATCAATATCCCTAATGAAAACTACGTCGTCTTGTCTTTTCACAGGGTCAACTAGTAAGAAAAAACTCACTGTCTTTTGCGAAAGCCGTTTTCATAGACCAGTACTAATTTTTTTTTTTAAATAAAAAAATAAAAAATTATTGGCTTGTGTCTTGTTACAGATTAATTTATTATTTCTTTCAATTAGTAACTAATAGATTTCATAATCATATCATATTTTTATTCTGCATGTTATAATTTAGTTTTAATAAATTTATTAATTGTTTTGTTTTTAATTTGTTAAAAAGTCAAAATAATTTTAGAATAACTTCTGAAGCTTATATCTAAAGCCATTTAAACAAAATAGTAAAATATTTAGGATTAATAGTAATTTTTTTGAACCCAATTTATAATTTTAAAAGAAAAATAAAAATACGGAAAATATTAGTAAATAACAACTTTTTAATTGTTGAATTCAATAAATTGTACAATTTTTTTAGGGAATTTACTATTATAAATTTTTTATTTAATTTTTTTATTTTAAAATGAAAAAAAAAAAGTTGCAAATGCAACTTTTGTTGCGGACGTCTCCACCAATCCGGTGGATTTTTCGTTCTGGCCACATATCAACAACAAAGATGACTTTAAAAGAAAGCCGGTGATGAGAGAAGTCCGTTTGTGAGCTCAAATCGTCCGTCGGAATAGTGTATCGTCGGCTACGATAAAAAAATTAAATGGATTCTTTCTCTCTCCCAATTTTGTTCTCTCTTTCTCTAATTGTGCTGTCGAGAAGAAGAGAGGAGAAAGGAAGATGCGATGGTGCAAACAGCGTTGACTGCGAGAGATAGTCGGAGGTGAAGGAACCAACGAGTAATTGTCATCTTCTCTCGCTTGCCGCTGCTATTGTTTTGTGCGGGAGAGAAGGAAAGATGAGAGGGAGAAGATGACTTTTCTGCATTTTTACATTTTAACCTATAGTTACTTAATATTTTCAAATTAGTCATTTTATGCATCCAAATATTAATTATCAGTATATAAAATTGATATATATATACTAATTTTATATATTTGTATTTTTATACTATTTATATATTATCAATATTTATATATTGATATTTTATAAATTTAATATTTACCTACATAGCAGTATATAAAATTACTATTTATATAATTATCAGTATATAAACTGTATTTTTCAAACAAACAATATAAATTTATTATCTAATTATCAATATATAAAAAGGTAATTTGGTATTAAAAAAAATACAAATTTTAAAATATACTATTTAGTGAATTTTTAAAATAATATACTATTTACTATCCATTATATTTCAAAACATGTTATATACTTTTTTTCTCTAAAAAATTACAATCAAATTGTGAAAGTTGAAACATTTTAATGTCTTCAATTTTTAAATTTGGTTTTAGATTGCAAACTATATACTATATTTTTTACAATTTTGAGACATTAATGTAATTAAGAATTTTTAATGTAATTTAATTTAGGGAAAAAATAAAATTGTCCTTGATTTTGTATAATATTAGTAATATTTAGTCCTTACATTTTCAGAATACACAAAAAAACTCCTTATATTTTATTTTCAAACCACTAAAAGTCCTTTCTTTTGAAATCTATAAAACATTATATTTTGTAAGAGGTAAATTTTAAAGTAGAACCTCAAACTACCAATTATTAATAAGTCTTTGTCTTATTATAAAATTTTCATTTCATGAAACGCTGTCGTTTTTGTATAAAATTTTATTTCTAATCTTTTAGTAATCATAAGGTTACGTTCTGTCAAAAAAAAAATCATAAGGTTAGTAACGTGTCAGAACTGCTACATGGCTCGAGGCTCGAAATTCTTTAGCCGCTCGCATAGGTTTTTAAAATCTGATTGGCACATTGGTTGGTGACTCTACGCTAACCAATCGAACCCTATTATAGGCTACATTACTAGGGATTTTCCATATTTTGTTTTTTTTTTAATTAATTTATTTTATATTGATAATTACTGAAGTCTGAAGTCAATGGTGCATGTAAGGCGGCCATTTAGGGTTTTTAGAATTTAAAGTTTGTTAAAACCGACGTGATTATTTGAGAATACTCAAACACTTAAATACATATGCTACTATAATATACATATATTAATATTTATATCACTAGTTATAAATGAGTTATTTCTAGAGGAGACCAAATTTCGGTTATTACCGAATTATCGATTGCTAATTATCGAACCGAATTAATTCGGTAACTGAAAATCGGTAACGGTGATTTACCGATCGGTAATCGGCAATAATCGTCGGTATTCGATAGCGATATTGATAAGCGACTCTGAAATTTTCGGTAAAAAAATTTATTAAATTACCGAAAAACTGAATTTTGACTTCTTAAAACTACGTCGTTTTGAAATTGAATGTTATATATATTTTTCACAAGTTCGATGATCGCTAATTACTAATCAGTAATTGGTATTGATAATCGGTAATGAGACTAAAATTTCAGTTACCGATGCTGAATGGTATCGGTAATGGTGATAGAAAATACTGATTGGTTAACTGATTACCGACCGTTCGGTAACGGTTACTGATTACTCACTCTAATTATTTCGTTAATTTTATAAAATCTCGTTCAAGATCAACTAGAAATTAAACAAACTACACTTTTTGAGCTTGTTTATTTAATGGACGAGTGACTTCGAACTTAACTTAGAGCTTGTTGGTACTTGTCTCATCAAACTTGTTTATAATTTTGGTTTCATTCATATTTAGGTTTTTAAAAAAATTGTCATTTTTACTTATAGAGTTTAATTTTAATCCGTTAAAGTTTTTGAGTTTACTGAAATTTAATTGATGATATAATTTGTTTATATTGTCTTAATAAGTTGAAAACTCAGCTATATTTTTAAGGTTTTAGTGACGATCATATATATTTCAAATAAAGAGTTGAAACCGCTTATGTCTGTTGGTAAAAATACGTCAACAAAATTAATTATTTGTGTAAATACAAGTTTTTAAATATTTATTTTTAAAACGTTATAACTGAAAATTTAAAACTGACGTGTATCAATTTTTATATAGAAACTTTATAAAATGTTATTTTTCCAAATGTTATAAGAATCAAAAATTGGTAATAAAATTATTTAAAACTCTTATTAAAACACAATATATGGAGTTATTGTCCATTTCAAATAATCCCATATTATTAAATAATTTAATTACATAAAAAATAAATTAATTCCATAAAAAACTAAATTAATTTACTTTGTATTTACTACTAAAGTTCTTAAAAGCCTTTTTTTTTTGGCCGTGTAAAACAAAAATGAATAACAGCCGTTCGTACTTATTCACGCCGTGAAGCTGACATGGACGACGGCGTTTAATTTTTAATTTAATTTATTTATTTATTTATTTTATTGTCATCCACCTGTCCTGTCCTTTGCGTCGCGTCTCTGCATCTGCGGCAGCAGCAGCAGCAAAGCAAGAAGAAGCGGATGTGAAAACAAAATTATTACACGTTAAAAAAATATACACATAAAACTCATTTGGATTCCGTCGAATAAAACATTACACACTACTCTAAGCATAACTTCCTTTTCTATTCCTTTCCTTTTCTTCTCTCATTTCCTGTCGCTTTTTTTGGCGGTTTTGAGCTTTTCAGTTTCGAACATTCGCTCGAATTTTCTCTCATCTCTCTCTCTTTCAGGTCAGATCTTCTTCTTTTTCTTCTTTTCTATCTTTTTCTTCTATCTTTCTATTCGTTTTTCTCGATTTTGTTATGAATTTTTAGCTTAAATCTCTCTTTTCTGTTAGCTAACTGACGGTTTGCTAGATCGGCTGGTTTGAGCTTGCTGGTGGTTCCTTTTCTTCGCCGCCGATGATTCAGGTTTTCTTTTCTAAGCTGCTTTTCTGTTCTTATCTAGCTAGCTGCTTGGTTCCCGAGAAACCGAAGGAAAATGCAGTGGATTGATTTTTTAACTTTTTTTTTTTCTTTTTGTATTCTTCTATCTTTTTTTTTCAGTAAATAATTTCAAGTATCCAGTGCGTCGGTTTTTTTCTAAAAAAAAGTTTACGCGTATAGAAAACGTGAAAACAATACTATAATTAAATTTAAAATAAAGTAAAATAATAAGTAGTAATTATTGAACGGTTCTGCATTTTTAATATCCAATCAGAGCTTCCATTTTTTCTTGCTTTATTTCTATCCTGAGGATTTTGGATAAATTTTATTTAATACTATACGTCATTTTCAAATTTTATTTCCCAACTTTCTTCATTTCTTAATTTTTTTATGGTGTTGTGACCTTGATTTTTACACAGTTGGTTGTTGACTATAATTCTTTTGCATTCAAATAAAGCCCGAGTTTGCTTCTACTTGCAGCTCGGCGGGGTCGAACAATAATCCCGCTGGAATTTTAACGTTTATTCTAATTAAAAAAAATGAAAACAGCGACGGTTTTGTTGCGCTCTTTCATGTGTTTTTTAGTTTTCAATTTATTTTAGGAAGATTTCTTGTATGATAAGGTTAGGGAAATGTTAATGAAACAGTTCTGTTTGTTTATCTGGTTTCCTTGAGTTCTGCAGTGTCAGAATGCGAGTAATTTTAAGAAAATGTGAATAAATCTTCATGACAACTAAGAAGATAAGTAAGAAATTGAGAAGATGGTTAAGTAATTGAAATTGTCTAATTATGGGTATGGTTTTTTTGTCCGTAACAAGGTTTCAAACTGAAAGAAATGCAAGTGTGACTGTGAAGGAACTGTTGAGAATTAATTGAAACTTTGGACATAGTGATTTGATGCACAAAATATTTCTTGGTTGGTAATATGGAGTGTCTGGTTGTGATTACTCTGTGTTGTGACAAGTGTTGAATGGGTTGGGAGCTCTGTGCCGTCGAAAACCTTATTTAGCGAATATAAAAATTTTTCATTGCTTGTGCGAGGCTTGAGGAAGATGAATAGCAAGATGCCAAGAGCTCATTACCACCCTGACCCTGTGTTCTTATGATTCTCAATTTCTTGGTGCTTTCGTTCGATAATGAAAATGTTCATGCATGCTGTTTGTCTGAGTTTTCACTTTTTATCAAATTTGGCTAGTTGACAAAGAGTAATTGGTCGTACTTTCCCCCACTGTAGTTGGCATTGATGCAAGCAGTAGTTCATGTCTGCAAATGCAAGTTCAAACTTACTTGAAGTGAATGAAATGGATCGAGAAGGTCATGTAAATAAGATGTTTGCCAGTATGAAATGTCAAAGGGTGAGAAAGTTTATTGCTACTTGGTATTCTGGCATCATTTTTGCTAATCTGAAAAATTCTTGGAATCATATTATGCATGAAAGGTTTTTTGTTATTTTCTTTTGCAATATCAGAAGCATCTGTCTGGTCACATTATCTGGTTGGCTAGTTAAACATGTTGCGCTAACTAAAACTGATTACATATAGATCTGGAATGAAAATATAATTTGCGGTTGTTAACTTTCTTGTTAGAATCTGTCTACCATTTGAGAAATAACTTTTTTAATGATTTCTTGTTTCAAGTGTTCATTGGTGGTCTTTGTTCTATTGCTTTTTGTTGGATGTTACTATACTGATATTTGACTGTTAGTGGAAAAACAAACTGAATATTGTAGATAATTTGTTTAAAGTGGTTTTTATGGTGCAACTTGCTTGTGTCTGTTTGATGACTGGAGGCATGTTCCTTAAGCTTTTATCTGAGAGTTCTATTGTGCAATACAGCACGTCTATCATGTTTTACCATGAAGAATCTTTGCTTCATGATTTACATGGCTTCAAATTCATTTGTTCTGCCATTATCAGATTGCAATGGAAGTGTTCTCACTGTTTGTATTTTACTTCATTTGGCCAGTGTACTTATACAGGTTGGTATTCTTGAATTTTTCTTAGGTAAAGGCTGATGAATCTTTCGTTCCTGCATTGGAAGATGAAACGATAGGAGTTCAACATTTATTTGCAGAACCTAGGCCTGTCAATGCTTCTGTTGATGGTCCATTATGTTTTGGCAAAGAGAATTCTTGGAAACACTTGGACATTGATGATTTTAGCTATGGATTCGAGTATGGCCTAAAAGGTACATGAATTTATGATAGCTTGCTCTTTTTTTTTTTAGTCATAAGTTTACAAACTTAAAAAGTTAGGTGGGTTAACATGATAATTAATGAAAATGCATTGTAGCCAAGAATATCTTTTCATCCGAATACCTGTCATAAGTTCGGAAAGTACTAGACTTTAGTTCAGGATGTTACATGGGTTTAAGAATCAACTTCTGGACTAAACTAATAGTAGGACTACATGTCATGCATGTCCTATTTGAAACATGGGTTGCACTAGAATTGTGGTACATACAAGAAATAATTCTCAACATTTTACATTTTTCAGTTAATTATTATTTTTAAGTTATTTTATTAACCACTTTTTTTTTTTTTTTTTTCTGTTGATGATAAGGTGGGCTGGATTGTAATAACACTCGAGGACATGATGAATTAGAACTCGGAGTATGTAATTCTTGTCAACCTGTTATATAGGATTTCTTATTTTTTATCTTTTCCCTTGAGGGGCGGAATTAAAGTATATTTCTCTAAATTCAGTTGTACAATCTGCCTTCCTCCTTAGCTACCCATATTATCATGTGTTGTAGATAACAGTTGGTTTTATGTTGTCACTTCTGTCTTAACTTATTTGAATCATAGTTGTCATCATTTGATGAAATGTTATCTTATAGGTTCTTGATGGACTGCTTGATGAAGTTGAGGATGTGGATGATATACATGCATTAGACGACATCTCTGGGGCATGTGAAGATTTTATTTTGGGTAATCCTGGACTTGTGTTATGTTGTTATGAGATCACTTACATCAAATTTGTTGACCTTATGTTTTTTTTCTCTCTAATATATTATGAGTACAGATGTTGAATTGGCTGAGAAGGTTTCTGACCTTGGTTGCACTCCCCATGAAAGACTGCAGCTAGGAAACTCAAGTTCAGAAAGTCAATCCCCAGGATTCAGTGGAAATAGCAATACTGCTCTTGGTTTGTCAGAATCATCAACAGCAACTATTCTACAGTCTGAAGACAAAAACGTATCTAGGAAGAGAACAGTCAAATGCGAGTTAAATGACTCATCTGAGGACAAATGGGAGTGTGAAGCTGGGGAAAATGTGTTCACCATTCATGATTTAAAAGAAGTTGATGAAGTGGAAAATAGGAATCTCCCAGAAAGTAGTATATCATCAGATGAGAATGAAAAGAAAATTGTTCAAGCTGGCAAAATGGGCACACTTCCCAGACAGAAGAGAACACGTAGGCCTACCAAAAGGCTCATTGATGAATTTTCAGTCCCAAAGTTGAAACATGCTGTGGAAGGACAAAATATTCTGGCTGCTGCTTCAAAGGATGAACACCTGACTATCGTTTCTCACAATGAACTTCATATAGCATGTGTACGAAAGGATGAGACATTAAGTGAGACTGTAACCCAAGAAACATTTGACGATGATGAAAAACTTTCAGATTTGAAGTCAAAGTGCTTAACTGGAAAACAAAAAGTTTCTTTGTCTGCTTCGAAGGATAATCGCTTGAAGATTGGATCTAAAAATGAACTTCATAATGTAAGAGGGTGGAAATCTGCTCTAAAGGAAGAGTCTTTTTCAGAAACTAGCACTCTATCATTGTTTGAATCTCGCCCACGGCGGGGACGCCCAAAGAAGCTCCCTTCTGTTTCGGTAAGGAAACTGTTCTTATCCACTTTATTTTTGCTCTTTTTTTTTTTTTTTTGAAAATGAAAATTGGATCTCTTTTCCCTGTGCTCAGCTATGACTGCATCTCTAACGTATTGCTGCATATATATATATATACAGTAGCTTTCATGTTGATGCATGTTTGTCCTGAAATACATTTGCTGAACACTATAATATTTAAATTTCCATTACATTGGTTCATCTTCTACAAAGAAAAGGGTCACAAATTGAGTTGAAAGGTGCATATTGCTCTTTCTTGTTCTTATTACTAAATAGCTTTCTGCTTCAGGTCCTGTGATAAAATTTTATACTGTATCAGTTTCAGTTTCCACTTACTCTCTTACTTTCTTTTCCTGATAGGTTTTTGAATCTGATGATGAATCTAGTGCATCTGACTCTGAAGATGACTACACAAAGAAAAGATCTAAGAAGAATAATGATCGAAGAAAACATCAAAGAATGTGGACTCTTTCTGAGGTGACAAAGTTGATTGATGGTATCGCTCAGTATGGAACTGGAAGATGGACTGATATAAAAAAGCTTTTCTTTTCATCATCAGCATACCGCACACCTATAGATCTGAGGGTAACCATTACTCTGTCCTATTAAAGAATAATGAATTATGCTACTTTTTCATGATATATTTCTGTGTTTAAAATGGTGAATTTTGCAGGATAAATGGCGGAATCTTCTAAGAGCTACCTCCGTGCAGAAACAGAAGTTGAAACAGAACAAGAAAGAGGTTAGCTTCCCGATCCTCTTTTTACAGTCAACTTTACTTCTTGGGGTTGCAGTATTCATTCATGATTAAATTGATTGAACACCGTGGGCAAGTGATTAATGTTTAGTAGGGGAAAAAAAACTATCCGAGTTTATTCTGGCAATAAAACCCATTCGCCTGCTGGCTTTGCAAAAATTGCACATGGCTATCCTAGTATGACTATGCTCCATGTTCTAGTTAGATTATTATGAATTAATGAATGATAATGTAGTTTAACGTGAGCTTTGTTGTCCCATCTAGTTGGTTCCAAATCCAACCATGAATTTCAAGAATAATTATAATATAGATTTATCTTTTTATGATTGGTACGTTGGAGAGAATAATAGGATATGCTATATAGTTAATGCATAATAAAGAGACGAGCTTAATGTGATTAATGCGCAGGCTGAAGAAAAGCTGAATCATGCCATTCGTCCTTTACCAAAGTCGATGATACGCCGAATCCATGAACTAGCCACCCTTCATCCGTATCCTAGATTTACTCCCGGTGGAAGATATATACGTAGGAAGAACTGAATTGACTCGAACAAACAATTAGTATAGCAAAAATTTAGTTGTAAAGAGAAAAGAAGCTATATATATTTTCATTTTGTCCCTTTTTTTTGTCAACAGTTGCTGCACTGCACATACACATCATGTCCTCAAATCTTCATATATAATTGTTATATTAGAGAGTATGTGGGTAACTAAATGTTGCACTGAGACATACCCCCCAAAATTCTCAATTGTATTGTAGTAGTTGGGGTTTCGGCTAACCGGTGTTCAGGCAACTGATGCTTTTCTCTTACAGACTGTATTTTGTTCTTTTTTATATTAGAAGATATCAGTTAGAACTTCAATGTTCCTTTCTTCTTATACCATATAAGGCTTACAGCAAAGGATGTGATGTGGGATTCATTGTGATTCTGTTGTCTTTGTTGGTTATCTATAAATGGGTATTCTATTTTGAATATAATCTTCTAATTAAACTAATTAGTTACTGATATATGGTTTTCCACCTTCATCACTACCATTATTATAATTGTTATCACCTTGAGAGCTACTACCGCTATCCCCATAATATTGTCTAGGTATGTTATGGTGATTTTCAATGCTTCTTTCTTTGTAATCTTCAATTTTGCTTTTCTTGTCTTCAACTAAGTTTCTTTGTATTTCTTCATTAAAATTTCCTCTAGCCATTGCTATGCAAGAACTCCTAACCATCACCAAAAAGACCAAGAACAAGAACAAGGCTGTAAGCTTCATTTCTTCACTTCATTTCCTACCCTTTTTTGTATGGAGCAAAGCCTCCAATTACAATTTATAGCGAATTGACATATCACAAAATGGGTAATTCTTTAACAAAATTATTGATAAAGTTAGCAATTTGATTTGGATAAATTGTTATTGCTCCATCAAGTTGTTTCAAAGAAGGTCCCTCCCTACCAAAATTGGGCAAAATCTAGTGGATTACCAATAAAACAACACTTAAGGAGTAATTAAGGATATTGATCAACTCTAATCAACTGTATTCGACCAAAGTCTAACCAGTACAAGCCCATTAACATGTTTGTATCATTATTGTGTATTCATTATTATAGCAGCCTTAATAGGGAAGCTCCCATTTTTACAAGTGGAGTGAGTAATCTTCCTCAAGTCTTAAGTATAATGGATTTCCTGTTTGAATTGGTTCATGATGTCAATTCAAATTAATTGTTCTTTAAAGATTTAGCCATTAAAATAAAGTCCTTTGCAATACTTTTATCATTTATCAGCAGAGTTGACATAAGTGTTAAGCGGCTTGACATAAGTGTTAAGCGAATTTGATTCGTTTAAGCATGTTTTGGGTTTAAAACGTAGTGTATGCAACTGATCCGAGATGGATTCTAATTAGTCGGAACAAAACCTTAGAAATCAGATATTTAAAAATATAGTTATAGTTGAAATATGCATTCAATATAAAACTTTTTAGGAGATATTGAATTCTTAGCAATCCATGTAAATATCATAACCTAACACCACTCTTCAATCTTTACACTTTCTAATTTCAAATACCCAACTTTCCCAAATTTTAATTTTCTTTTAACTGAATCGAACCAAACCATATTTCAACCTATCGTTTCCATAGTTCTTATTGAATTCATTGGACCATAAATTGATCAATTTTGGTCATAGAATGAAATGAAGATTAGATTTCTTAATCTCTTCAATTATGATTAATTCTTAATCTCTAAATGGATCGAATCGAACTTAATAATATCGAACTCAAGCTTAGCTTGATAATAAGGAAATTGCGAAACCCAATTCAAGTTTCATATTTAAACATGAACCTAATTCATTTAGATATAGTCATACTCAAACTTAGCTTGAACTTGATTTGATAAGCTTAAACATTCCGTGATCGAATTAAACATGTCAAAATGATGTCGTTTTATGCTAAATTTGCAAATATGCTCAATAAATCGAGTTAATAAACGTTCTCCAAGCTCGAGCTCGTTTGCAAGTTTGGTTTAAATAAATCTGTAAATGTGATTACCTTATTTTAAGGTAAAGTAATTGACTAGGATGTGTTGATATGATAGGTGTGTGGGCCTGGTCCAGTATGGTGCTATATTATTAGTGTATTGGTGTCTTATTGGGCTAAGGGTCCAGAATATTACTCTCAAACTTGGAGCCTATTGATTTGATGATCACATAATATCATTAATTACCAAATTTTACGAAATTGTAGCAAATAAAATCTATTCACGGCTCTATCATGCATTTATTTTTGTATTTTCCTCCTAAATTCACATGGCCAATACCTCAATAATTAAATAATATTTATTTATTTATTTATTTATATTCCTCATACATATGATATTATTAAGTAATTGGGAGATTCAACATAAGACCTAGATTTAAAAGAGTGAATTTTTTTATATGTATATTTAAATAATTAATTTTGTAAACCACGTTTTAAATTTTCCAAAAATATAAATAAGTATTTATTACTTGATGTTATTTTATTTTTCTCAATAAATATATATATTTATTTGCTTCTTGCATTAAATTAAGTCTTCTTATGTGCCCACATACTTGTTTTCTGTTTAGTCAAAAACAAAACCATTCATAGTTGTCTCATGTCAGGATAAAGCCTAAAAAAAAATTGGATCAAAATCACTTACAATAATTGGTAATAAGAAGGTAAATATTCAAAATTTATTTAATAAATAAATACGTTTGAGTAAAAAAAAAATCAATTACGTCAAGATAAATTTAATAACTATCAATAGAGTGTGATCTGATTAATCTTTATATATATATATATAAAACAGAGTGTGATCTGATTGATCTTTATATATATATATATATATAAAACAGAGTGTGATTTAATTGATCAGATAGACTCAATAACTATTAATAGAGTGTAATCTGATTAATCTATATATATATATATAAACAGAGTGTGATCTGATTGATCCGATGACACGCTTGAAATAAAATAAAACGGAAAAAAAGAAAGAAAAATAAGAGCCACTGCTTCCTAAGAGGAAGCATGGGGGAGGAGTTAGAAGAGGATATGGCCATATATGTATTGTTTTGGCTTTCAACTCAATATTATTAACATTTTTGCAGACTTTGCAGACTTGCCAGCTAATTACAACTGAGATTGGCACGTGCAACACTTCTAGTTTACACGCTCCAATCAAATCATACAACTCAGTCCTACACGTTGGATTTTAAGTTTTAGGAACTCTTTAAATTGGTTGGCGGGTCGGGTTGATTTGACGCATCAAAGATAATATCATTTTGGTGTAATGAGGGCGTAAGTGGTGGCCTAGTGATTTTTCTTAATGTCGGTTTTTTAACCATTTCGAACCATAATTATATTGAAATCTTCCGATATATAATTATGGTTCGATTTGGTTCAACCGTTTTGACAAACCATGAATCAATTGGTAATTTGTGAACCATGCCAAGATACGATGAAATCTAACCTTGGTTTGTTTACTAAATCGTAAGTGCACTCATCCGTAAATCATACTAAACTACCTCTTAGTTTGTGAAGGGTAAAATGTTAAAATTTTATTTAACTTACATGAATGGCTATGCGAACTTAAATACTAAGGACCTACGGTGTCACCACCACCAACTCACTAACTCGCCCACCACTCAACTCATTTAGCCATTCCTATGGCCCATCTTCATGTGCTCTACATGCCTTTGCTTTTCTTGTTATCTTTATTACATAAAAGACACCTCCTTACCCTTTTCGTTTTGCCCTCTAGTTATTATGTGGAAGTTGTATTACAAATTTGTACTAGACATGGACAATGTTACTATTCAAATAGATTCAATTGTCAATTTCTGGCTTATAAGCTACTTATTTCTAATCAAGACATCGACTTATTCAATTTGCTTATGATAACAAAATTCATTGATTGGGTTGCAAAGTATATTTTTCTAAATCTGCGATCCGCGATAAGAAAATTGATTGAATTGAACTTTATATGGTTTTTCTTGTCTTTTTAATTAAATCCTTTTTGAATTTTGTGAGGGTTAGGAGTGTGTCTATCACTTTGGATTAATTCTAACAATAAAATGATTGTTTTTTTTACATTGGTTTGAATAAATAAAGACTAGTAATCAAGATTATCATGACTAATTTTCAGAATTATGATTATAATAATAATAAATAATTCTTATCATATACTCACATTCAGATCAAATTTACGCGATCATCGATAAACCAAATAAATGATAATTTTTTACGACTATTTATTTCAAGTGAAAGACACTAATACTCGTCGATTCATCCCCAGATAATGAACAAAAAGGACTAGACAAGATCAATATATCTACAATGTCTAGAAAACAATAGGCAGTTATATTGAATATGATGTGAACAATTGAGACTTTCTTCAACCTTAGAAGTATACATAACAGCTACAAATGTCCTTAATCTTTAGGGGATGTACCCAAAAAATTGTGCAGCTGGCCTTTCATCATCATCTCCATCTTCAATCTTCTTCCAAAATTCAATTTCAGATAAGAAATACCTAATCAAAAGTGTACATGTAAGCCATTTTCTTTCTTGGGTATTTTATGAATATTAATTTTAATAATATATTTGTCTTTTCTTTGATCACTAGAAGACAGGAAAAATAGGTGAGACTGAGAGTTTCTTGGGTAGAAAGTGGATTATGAAAATGACATTCCACTTCTATTTTAGCCTTTCTCCATTAATTCATAACACTCAAGTAAGTCCTCTTCTAGTCAATATCATATCCACTTTGTAAACTATATAAGATTTGCTAATTGTATTTATAGATTTTAATTTTAATGGATGAAAATGAAGTGATAAAATAAACTCACTGTTTCTATCATGATAGAATATGATCATCGAATTCTGAATAGATCGTTCTGAAATTGACAACTGTAATATCATATTTAGTATTTTTCTTTTGGAAAAAAGGGTATCATAGTAAGAACTATGTACTCTATGTGTCAATGGTCCAAGTATGATCATGATTATCAATTAAATCATTGACTAAGCCAATTATTGTAGTTAATACTCCTAAGTATACCTAAAATGTATACAACATCTTGAGAAGAATTCAAATATTCAAAATTCTTGTCATTTCTTAATAACAAATATAATAACGACCGTAAACTTCTATAAAAATAACCAAATAACCCATGAAAAAATTCGGTAGAACTTCGAAGTAGCCAACTCCTCCCTTAGTATTCAGAACTTTATTCAATTAAAATTTATTCGAGAACTAAATAAACTGACTCAACAACCAAACGAGTTTGAGATTAAACTTGACAATTTTTTGTTCGGCAGAACTCATTTACAACTCTATAACACGTCAATACATCGCAACGCGGGGTATTCATAATAACATTATAGAAGAAAATCATGAAATATAATTGGGATGTTGTCCAACAATGGCAATATTCAACGTTTCTAAAGATTTGGTTGGTTAATTTTACAAGATTCAAAATGTGGATTTCCATACTTTTTCTTAGTCTTCTTCCTCTGTCTGGCTCTGCAATCAAAAACAAGGACTTTCTTTGCTTTTCTTCCTTTCACATTATAATGAAAAGCCATAAGAAAGAAAGCCCCATTTCCTGCATGCATGGCCAAATTGCAGATATACCCAAAAAACACACATATCCCATGTCCATATTGCAGACCCTAAATACTATACCGTTGTACGGACTACGGAAAGTACAGCACAGAATCTCCTTAAAAATCTAGATTAATTAATATAATTTATTCTTCTTATTGATCAATTAAGGTTAATTAATTATATAATTATTGTAATTAACTGATAAGTGGTGGCTTAGCTCATTCATTGCACTATGTTGTACTGTCATTCACTAATTGTGCTGTCCAACTTAGCTGATAGTACTTACTAGTACTGTTTAATTATTTCATTAACTATATTGATTATGAAATAATTATTTTGTTTTGTTATGCTGTAATACAATGTAACGGTATTTACGGTTTCCTTGTAAGCCGTATAATGCAATGTAATAAAGTAGTTTTCTTTGTTACTAAAATATAGTAACCCGTAATGTAAAATAATCATAATTTTTTAACGGACATATTATATAAAATCGAAATTACATTGCATTACGACGTACCAGACACTGCTGTGATTTAAATTTATCGTAATCAGACCAATCAATACCAACACAACATCTACATCTAAAGATTGAGAAAAATATATAAAAAATGAAGCAAATATAATAGTGGCAACGCACTTAGTCCAAGAAACTTATCCCATCCCTTCTTCCCTACTACTACTAGATATCTTATCCCACACTGGAAAATAAATAAATAAAAGTAGGGTCTTAAATTTGAGAAGTTCGAAAGATGAGAGATCAAGCACCATCACTGCTTCTAACCCCACATTCCACTATCACTCTGCTTCTTGTATATCATTTTTTTTCTTAATATTATTTAATCATCCATGTTCTTTCGTACATTTTCGTATCAAGATTCAATTCTTCTTTTAAGAAAAAATCAATGAACAAGTACGGCAGGACAATCTACTTGCCTTCATATATTATTAACCCACTAGACTGGAATTGGGTGCACAGCCAGGCGGATCGAGGAGCCAACGCAAAATTTTATAAAACTCGTTTTAAAACACTTTCCGTAAATATTTTCTCCATGTACAAGTATCGGGTATCAGTACTCGACTTGACTCAAACTCGCTCGGTCTCAGCTACCTTGTCTTGTCAACCACTAAATAATAAATATAATAAGGGCTTCAAAAGAATAACTCTTCTCACTGCTCTACACTATATAAGCACTTTCTCATCTATTTTTTCTCCATCACCACTACCACCACTTCTTCTCTTCCAAAAAATCCCTCTCTTTCTCTCTCTCTCTCTATATATATAACAACACTTCTTTTATCTTTCATTGCTAAGAGAAAGAAACTAATAACAACAACAGACAGAAATGAAGAACATGAAGCATAAGCTATTGAAGGCATGTTTGAACAAGATGATGATGGGAAGTAGAGTGATACCTTGTGGAGGATGTGAGCACTGTTGCAGACAATTATGGGGTTCTTCAATTCCTAAAGATGTACCAAAAGGTCATTTAGTGGTATATGTAGGAGAAAATTACAAAAGATTTGTCATCAAGATTAGCTTACTTCAAAATCCTCTCTTCAAACCATTGCTAGATCAAGCTCAAGATGAATATGATTTCACTGCTGATTCTAAACTCTGTATTCCTTGTGATGAAACCATTTTCCTAGACATTCTTAGATGTGCTTCTTCTTCTTCTTCACAAGATCCAAGACCCTGCCTCTGTCTCTAAGAAATAATTATTCATTCAGTAGAACAAAAAAAGAGATTGATTCTTTTTTCTTGGGACTTAAGCTAATGCCAAAACAGAAACATAACCCACCATTTATATGTAATTTTTATGTAGTAATTGATGAATTGTAATATAAAGATTTTCTCCTTAATCATAATTATAAATATCATTAGAGAATGGTAAACTTTTCTATTTTTCTCTTCCGTAAAATTGCATAAAAACAGAGCATAAATAACAAGAAAGAAACAGAGAAAAGACCTGTGGCTGGCAATTTTTTGCCCGCTGTAATAAAATCACCATTACATTGCATTACAGCTTAATGCAAAGGTTAAATGTCTCCTGCAATATCAATAACCCTCTTTTTTTTTCCAGAAAGGAAGGACAAAAACATTCAAGTCTTTGCCACCAAGCAGCAGACATGTTAGTTAAATTTATGGCAGAAACAGCGGTTGTAAAGGACAGAACTCCAGCAAGGCTATTTGATTTTCTTAAAAAAAAAGAAATAAAAATGAGGTGGTCAAGCCCATCATATGATAGCAAATGATGCAATTTTAGTCAGAAGTTTCAGTTCAAATAAGAGAAATGAATCTTCAAAATCTTTCTAGTTCCATGAATTCATATAATTGCAGCAGTTTTTCCAGCAAAGAAGGAAGAAGCAGACTAGCCAGAACAAAAAAATTTAAAAGAAAAAAAAAACATAATAAGACCTACCAACAACATTAAAAAATGAAAAGTTACAAAAAAAAAAAATGATGATGATAAAAATAGGATAAGAAATGAGAAATCAATCAATGTCTTGATGATAAATATTTAGATAAAAAATGACCCACTTGCATATACTCTGTTTCATAGAAGAAAGAAACATAAACATCATTCTGTAATATTTACTCAACTAGCTAAAGTATTTAGGCATCCAAGAAGATAAATTCATCATAATTTCACAGAACATTTGCAGATATCCTGTTTTGGATCTTCACATGCAAGACCCTTTTTTTCAATGTCATAGTTGCCTGAGGAAGAAACTGGCAGAAGCAATACATAATTATAACAATCTCTATAATCACATAACATCCTTATAGCTTGTCAAAACCCAAGATAGAAGAGAATAGATGGAGATAATTTTCTGTAAAACATCACTACAGAGTTCAGTTATAGGCAAATCATGTTCTATTTCCAAATGTTCACTCGGATAAGCAGGATACCCATAACACATATTCGCTGATCGTCTAAATAAGTGCCACCCAGATTCAAGTTCAAGAGGAAGCTAGAAGTCACTTTGAAGCTTCCAGAGATGTTTGAAGGCAACACACAAAAAATATATATATTCAGACAAGTGAACATACATAACTCAGTCAAGTGATCTGTAAAATAAGCTCACAAGTATAGATATAATCATGGTGAAAAGAATATGCGAATCCATATAGGTCAGTTACACAAGTCAGGAAGGTGAAACATCAGTATTTGGAAATAAATCAGTCTCTAGTTTTCTTTCGAGAAAACATTGAGTTCCAACTCAATAGACCATATACGCAGATCAGATCGGCAAGACTTCATCTAGCAATAAATCGGTCTTCTATCAAGCTCGTAGAACTATGCATTCTACTAATACCTGCACCATAGAAAGGAAGAGATTCTCAGACTGTCACAATACTCAGGACTTCAGATTCCAATGATGTTTTCCAGTGACCCATGTTATTTCACAAACATTTCAAATCCATGTTATAAGCTTCCAACATGTCTGTATATGATACATTTTTGCCACTGTACTTCAAACTCTTCAAGTTTTTTGAGCATTCAGAGATCTTGTAGTTGTAAGCCAATTAAATTTATGGTGAATGGAAAAACTGGCATTTTATATCTCATACACAAAAATGTAGCATGGCGGAGCGCTTTGATCCCATTAATAGAGTACAAATGCTCAGGAAACAAGATAAGAAGTAGCTCTAACCCAACTTTCAACTGTGATAAGGACTGGAAAATGTGAACACCAAAATGTCTTCCAGAACTCCAGACCCATTCCAATTTTGCAGGATCCCACCACATTAGTTTAATATGACTTAGAACTAGTTCAAATCATGTGCAGCAAAGCCCCATGATTGAATTTTACATGGACCTTATTGGAAAACAAGAAAATAGAATATCTGAGACTAAAAAAAAAAAAAAAAAAAAAAAAATCTAATGCAAGCAAGATCATGTCCTGCAGCATGTCTCCCAATCCAAATGACAGAATATGGGCAATAACCTTATACGGAATAGTTGCAGAAATTGAAGTTCAGAAATCTACACCCACTGCTCTAGCATTTCTTAGATCTAAAGGACTAAATAGGGCTTGCACCGTCAGTGACTCTCATATATTTCACCCAACCCAATGTTTCACACCATTCTGACAAATTTAAAGTGACAGTAAAACATTGAAATGAAACTTACTTGCTTAAGTGCCGCACGTAAAAGAAGTCTATACTACACTAACTATATAATGGTTCCTTAAATTCTATATTACACCCTAAAGAAGAAAAGGATTTTATCAAAAAGAAAATTGGGGGAAGCAGTGGAAGAATAGGAAATGATTGCAAGTTATTCTCCACTTCTCACTATTCTAGTACATCAATAAGAAGAGCAAGAAAACAGAAGTTCATTCAAAACTAGAGAAATATATACATAAGAACTCCAACAGAAAAAGAAAAATGAAACTAAACTTCACTATTCTTGTTTGGTAAAGGTAAAAAGGTAAATAAGACAAACCCCGAATTCGAAATGATATACCATGAAGCTCAAAGTGGGTGTAAGTC
This sequence comes from Croton setiger, assembly GCA_948099555.1. NCBI lineage: Eukaryota > Viridiplantae > Streptophyta > Magnoliopsida > Malpighiales > Euphorbiaceae > Croton > Croton setiger. The sequence continues at coordinate 65,828 of CANUEY010070825.1, read as the reverse complement.
AATACCTTTCTCAATCAATATTGTGATCAATCACCGAGTAGGTATTGCAAGGGATTAGAACAATGATTGGAACAAAATATACACATGAAGCATTCTCGTGGAAAATATACACAAGTAGTATATTGCCTCATGATAAAAGTACATACAACATGTTGTCGGTGACTCTAAACCTACCAATCCCAGTGTTTACTGACTGGAGCTGCAAAACACGAATACAAAAGCACTGAAAGATCACTGCACTCGTGCTATTTTAGCGTTACAGCTGGCATCATCATCTATCATCTCTCACCATTATCCTCAATTATCATCTAAGGCCATCGATCAGTCCCTCCAATTCTCTCCTCCCAAATCTCCTCCCTTCTGAATGAGCTTCTTTATACCTTGCAGCAAAGTAAAACATCAACCAAACTACCATGAAGTAAACTTCCATGGCTGACTGAACATAAGAGGCCAAAAACTTCCCGAAGATCCTAGTTAAGACCCATCTGGCAGCCGAACCACAGATTATAGTTTCCATAGATTTTATCTGGATAGCCTGGTTAAACATTGTTGATATCAAATAGCAACCTTCCTTCACAATCTCTCTCCCGGTCCTCCTTGAATCCACAATCGTAACCCATGCATCCACAGCGAAAATAAACGCCACTAATGCATCCAGCAAAAACCATGTAAACAAAAACCCAGAAATTTCCTTCTCGAACCCTCGAATCCATGGGGACATAATTGAGAAAGGCATCAACTTCAATCTCACAAATAGCTTAAAGAAAGAGTATTGATCTTCAATTTCACCAAAATACCATAATCCTATTAGCTGAGTTAAAGCGTCCCTAACTGCCCATCTCATTAGAATGAAGCCAGTAAGTCTTTTTAGCCCCAATCTTGAGCCATCCCAAACAACACCAAAAAATGAAGTAAACCTTCCCAACAAATCATTAACACCAGCAACAAAAACAATTCCTAATATCCATGAATATATAGCAGTAAATCCAAGAATTACCCATCCATATGCTGCAGATAAGAAACTTACCAGAAAAAATAAAGCAGCAGCATCACGCCTACCCAGTTCTAACCCCTTTATAAAGAACTGTAAATCCACTATCTTCTCCAAATCTCCCCCTTTTTCCAACCCATTTTCCTCTTCCTCTTCTTCGTCTTTTTCAATGTCACTATAATCTATACTTTCCCTGTCAAAAAGCGAACTTTCAACCTTGAATTGGACCCCAGAACGCACTGTTTGATGAATCTTGATCCCATTATCAATTACAGAGTCAGCAAACCCATTGAAATCATAAAGAATTACAGAACTAGCATTAGGCGGAACCTTACGATGGGGTCCAAAGATAGACCGATCTGTGTCATCATCGCCGGAGAAGAAATCATCATCTAGGGTTCCAACACGGGTGAGGTGAAGAAAAGGGCGGCGGTGACGGCGACGATGTAAGCGATGATGATGAATACGGTGATGAGCATACGGATGAAGCTGGTGACCACCTTCGCCGGCAAGGTCTAGCCGTGAAAGGAGGGATTTAAGAGATGGGTCGCGGTCGATAAAGGAGGTGAGAACATGGGTCCCATTTTCGACGATGTGACGGAAAGAAAAAAGGAGAGAAGATAGAACGAGAAATGTGAAGAGATTGGCGGAGAAAGAAGTACCGGCGGATTTGAGCAACGACGTCGTTCGAAGATTGCTGATGCGTAGCAAGCGTTGCTGAGGCTGATCGGTCATCGCGAAATTGCTCAGCTTTTTGCTAGATTTTTTCGCTTATCGGAAGTCCAGAGAGAGGTCTTGTTCTTCTTCTTGCGATCTGGAAATGACTTTTTGTTTTCTTCTGTATTTTTAATTTTATTTATTTATTTTTTTTAAATTTAATTTGTTTGCTTTTGATGTTTGTGTAATTGTGTTGTGTTGTGCTGTGAGAAATGGTTGAGGAGAAGAATGGTATTTTAGTTCACGCGATTTTTGAGGCGGTGTTCACCACGCGTTGGATGATCTTTTGCAAGAAACATGGAAGACATTTTACTATTTTTTATTATTATTTGTCCAACTAATAAAATTTTAACAAAGGATTACTTATTAGGATTGAATTCATCGATATCGATATTGTTAGTTTGAAAAAATTAAAAATAAATAGTTAGATATAAATAATTATATAATTATTAATTAATTATTATTATTTTAGCTAAAATATTAATTTTATGCATATTTTACACAATTTAAATAACTCTATTAATAAATTTAAAATATAAGATTGACTCATTTAATTATCGAGACAACTTAATTAATTTTAAATAAATTTTAATCGAACCAATTTTTAAATAAATTTTATCACTATTTGTACGTGAATTTTTTTAATATTCATTTATTAGTATGTAATAATTTAAATTTTGGTTATTAATTACATACAAAATTATTTTTTTAATTTTTGGAAGAGTATACAAAGTTAATTATTCAAAAATGTAAAAAAAATTAGTATTACTTAATTATATTTATAATCAAAATAGTATTTTTTATGATTTGAATTTGATTAATAAATAATTAAATTAATTATTTATATTATACTTTAATTAATTAATATTTAAATTATATTTATTATTAGAATATGATTTAAATATAAATTAAGTATTATGAATAATTATATAGTATTACTTGTTATAATATAATTTGTATTTAATTTATAATAACTTAAATATTTCTTATTAGAATGTGAATATTGTAATTAATATTTATAATAGTACTTCATGATTTTAATTAATTAATTAATTAATTATTATAAAAGATAATTTTACATATTAAAATATAATTTAAATTTACAATTTTAATAACAAATTCATGAAAAATAAAATCACCATTGGAAAAAAAAATTAATAATTATGAGAGTAATAAAGTATTCACTAATTTTACACAAAAAATAAAATAAAATAAACCTTGGATAATAGATAAATTATCATATTTCCAATAACTTCTTGAGATTTATTGTATTAGCTATAATAAATGAAAAATTAAATTACTTTTTTTTTAACTTTTTGAGATGAAAAAACAATTAATCGTTGGGCCAAGACCCAATACATGATAAGGCCTAAACCGACAGAGATCCTCAAGCCGCCGTCGCCGTCGCTCCGGCTTTCTCTTCTCCTCCTCTTCTTGGTCTTTGGCAATCAAGAAATGGAGCTTACTACTGGTATGTTTTAATTTGAAAAGCAAATTTGGGGTTTATTTGAGTTTGCTTCTTCTCTTCTGTTTTTAAGAGATGGATTATTGTCTTGATTTAGATAGCTGTAGCCAATCGAAAGACAGAGCTTCAATGAAAGAAAACGAAGCACCGAAGTTGCTCGCCGTCGTCACTGTCCAAGAAGAAAGAATAATTATACCCAAGCTTAGAATCTGAAAACAGAGGCAGCAGCATCAAACACAGGAGACAATCTATATGGCATCAAGTCCAAAACCAACAGATTGACAATCGAAACCAGAAACAACTGCAAGCAATCTAACGGCTTCCAGATTTAAATCAAAATTGGAATCATGAAATGTTTTCATCAATCACACAGCAACAACAACAGAAGGTAAAATCTTGGGAAGGAATAAGCAATCCAAACTGACTTCTAAGCAATACTCATAAATTGAATCAATTCCATCATCACAATCTCCAAATTGAGAAAAACACAAACAGACATAAAGAGAGGCATAAAAAATTCAATCCTGTTCCCACGCAACAACATACATTATGAACAAAAAATTAAATTGAAGAAGAAACTAAGGGTACCTCAGATTATCAGTCCAAGCTGTGCAATTTCCCATCGAGGTTCCAGAAATCGTTCTTACAGGAAACAAATTATTTTCCCCTACTGAAAGCCATCCTAATTTTGAATTAATTTCTAAATAGGTAGTTCTGTTTGTGTTTAATACAGAAAACTGATCAAGAAGAAAGAAAATTGAAGAACCCTAGAATTTAGAATTCTCTCTAACCTCTCTGATCTCTGTTTCATTATTGCTTTTCGAATCCCCTTTTGATTATCAGAAGCCCTTCTTTTTGTAGGCAGCCGCTACTGTCTTCCCTCCTCTGTCCTTTCTCTGCCTCGCGTGCCCCTTCTGACCTCTGCGGTCTCAACCACGCCGGACCAACGAAACAGGCGCGCCAGGTTGACTCCTCTGCCCAATCTTCCCTCTTTCTTGTTTCTTGTCTGCTGCCTCTGTCAATTTCCCTTTCTCTTTCTTTTCTCATCTTTTTCGTTCCCTTCTTTCTTCTTTCAGCTTTCATCTTCAATCTTTCCTCTTCCTGTCTCTTCACGTTAACTTTTCAGTTTCCCTTTCTGTTCCCCTTTCATTTCGCTCCGCCTCTCTCTCTCTGCTCCCATCGCTTTCGCCTTTCGCCTTGCGCCTCTCTCTCCTCTGTCTCTTTCTTCCTCTCTTTCCCTTCTTTCTGCTTTGTTTTCAACCTTCTCTGATTTCATTCATTTTCTTTCTATTTCTTTCGTTCCCAAGCTGTTCTCTTTTCGTTCAAAACGCAGCCCTCAACTGCGTTTTGTTCTTCTGTTTACGCGTTTTAGTTTTTTTTTTTAATTAAAAAGGCACCGTTTTGTATTAAGGTAGAAGGGAATGTATATGAATCGAACCAGTTTGTTTGATTCAAAATCCTAAATTCCTTTTTTTCAGTAGTGAGGTTTGAACTTGCAACCTTTGATATACAATATAATATGATAACCAATTGCACTACAGCACTTTAATATTTTAATTTAACGTGATAATATTTTATTGTGTAAAGCACAACCATCCACATTTTATCACTATAGCAATTATCTATTATTTCAATTAAAATTTTATTAAATAATTATATATTTATTTTTTAATCATCCTACACAAATCTGAAAATTAGAAGAGAAAGTTTAACTTTTCTGAAAAATTAAAAAGAGTTTACAAAAGTTAAATTTTCTGTAAACTCTTTTTAATTTTTCAGAAAAGTTAAACTTTCTCTTCTAATTTTCAGACTTGTGTAGGATGATTAAAAAATAAATATGTAATTATTTAATAAAATTTTAATTGAAGTAATAGATAATTAGTGATAAAATGTGAATGGTTGTGCTTTATACAATAAAATATTATCACGTCAAATTAAGACATTAAAGTGTTGTGGTGCAGTTGGTTATTATGTTATGTTATATATCAAAAGTTGCAGGTTCAAATCTCACTTCTTCTTTGACTAATGGCAGATTAGGGATTCCAAAATAGAGGGACCCAAATCTCAGGACCTAAAAGTAATTACCCTTTTTTTTATTCATTCTTTTTCTTCTCTTTAATTTCTTTCTAAATTTTTTTTAAAAATTAAAATTAAAATAAATAAAATAGAATAAGAATCAAAATTAAAAAAAAAATAAATTAAGTTAAAATTAAAATTAAATTTTTTTAACCTATCGAAAAATATATTTTTATAAAAGAAAAAGGAAAAATTTGAGATTTTTTTAATAACGCACTAAAGATTGAGACATTTGAATATTTTTTATGACAAATAAATTGAACTGATTGGAATTTTATACATCTCATCTCATGAAGTATAAATTTTTAATCATCATCGGTTATTTTTGGGAGTGAAAATCAAATGTCAACATCTGACCATGCTTCATGTTTGGAATATAAATTCATTGTGTTTTGACAAGAATGGATGAAATATGTGGTTTGAAGGTTTTAATCTTGTTTTTCCCTTTGTTTTTGTATGTATGATATATTGTGTTTATTTAGTGGGATAGTGTTGAATCTATGTCTTATTCTCTACTTCCAACTAGTGATTGAAAGAGAATAATACTTGTAATCCATTTTTATCGAATGGAAATAGGATTAAATGGTCCTCATAATATGCACAATATGATTTGAAAAAACCGAACTCGCAACTTTCAATTCACAACACAAAATTAAGCAACAAAACTGATTTTGACCATCCTCATCCTACCTTAGGGACATTTACATATGATGTATAATCACTCTTTGCAAAAATAGGTCTAATTTGAATATATATATATAGAATATACGAAATCAGATTAATTTGATTTATCGATAAATTTGATGATTAAACAATAATTTAGTAAAAATAATATTATTTTGTTAATAATTTAAATTCTCATCTTTTAAATCAGGACAAGTTATATCCAAATATGCATGCTTTTGGCTTAGCAAACTAAGCAATAAAAAGTGAAACGCACCGTTTTCAATTTGTGGGGTTTATTTTGCCTTAAAATCTAAAATTTGCAACTCTATATCAAACATAGTGTTGTACTTTTTCTTCATCAAGTTTGTCATATAAGTAACATGATTATGTACATATTATCATAATATTTCATATACGTACCTGAATTTTGGAGTTATTTCATTTTAGTACTTAAATGTCAATTAATCACACTAAAATATCTAATTTTAATTAAATTTGGATACTACGATGCAACAACCCAAATTTTTATTTAATATGTTTACTTAACTTTATTGGAAAAAAAATACATCTTTATCACAGCACATTAAATAAATCTATTAATAAATGTGAAAAATGACGTATATTATTTCGTATATGTTACTTTTTGTTATATTTTTAATATTGTATGACGTTTTTTACTCACTTTATATATCATATGAAAGATACGGATAAAAAATAGTGCGAAACAATATTTAAAATGAGTAATTAATAAAAAACGCCTTGTCACGGGTATAATAAAAATCAACGTCATACCAATTGACTATTTTATAAACCGAGAACTAATAAATAGTAGTTACGTCAAATCCGAAATATGATTATTACAAATCAAATTTTTCTAATCCACAAAGTTGTGAGGTCTTATATTGTGATGTTATGGCTTATTAACAGTAAATTGATGTGTGTGCTATTGCTTTTATTTTAATTAAAAGCTCCTTAAAATGATTTATTTAATTGGATAGAAAAAAGTATTTGATAATTTGACTCATATTATTTTTATCATTATATATATATTTTTGAATAATTATTTTTATCATTTGTAATTCTTAGTATTATTTTGATAATCATAATACAAAATATTAATCTCTGCCCTTAAATAAATATCACATAAATTATTTTTATATTCAATAAAAATTAATTTATCTATATATTATTCCTAAGTAAAATAAAATAAAAAATTTATTGGATGAGAATGAGGCTGAAAAATAAAAAATGTAATAACCCTATTATTATTAGTACTAAAAAGGGTTTATTACAGAAAAACGTTGACGTTTTGGCGTAAACATTAATCTCTTTATCAACGAAAGTGCAGGAAACGTAGTCGGGAAGCTGCGAAATTATTATCTCCACAACCAAGATCAATTTCCAATTTTCAGGTGAAAAACTGGGCCCATAAGCTTATATTATGCCAAGTATACATATGGGTCCCACACAGATATGACGTGGAGGATTCCTGACACACATGCCTTGTGTGAGTGTGAGTAGCAAGTCGAGCACCTATAGCAATGGTACTGTACTCTACTCTATTCTGCTCCACCAGGCTACCACAACTACCACGTGCAGAACTACCGACTGCCACCACCACCACTATTCCAGCAAGAGTACACGGTCAAATCCACCGCTGTAACATCATCTCAGCCTTTTTTTTTTTATACTTTCATCTTCTATCTCTTTTGTCCAACTACCTTTTTACTCTTTCATTTACTCTTTACTTTTCTCGTCTTCTTTCTCTTACATTTCTGTTACAGAGGGCTTCTTTTCTTTTTTTAAATATCTGAACAAAGAACACAGAACCATATAAGTTCATTAATCACCACCAAAAGTTTGTTGTGAATCTCTCGATAATAATTTTTTTTATCGTGCTTTGTTTTTTTAAAAAAATTTACAGGTGATTCTAGCAATTTTTTTATTTATTTTTTTGTCATTTTTATTTTTCTTCCATGTAGATTACAACGGACCTTTTTAATTATTTTTTAAATTCATTTTCCTCTATTTTCCTTCCTGGAAAACTGACCAAAGCAGTAGGGAAAACAGAGGAAAATGAAATGAATGTTCAGAAAGGAAAAACTGTTATTATTATTATTGTTATTATTATTATTATATATGCAACTGTGAGTAGGAGCTGAACTGAAGACCGTCACTATTCTGTTCAAAAAAAGCTAAAAAAAATGTTTACTATGTAATTTTTTTTTCTAGTTTGCTATATGTTTGGTTGCTGAGAAATAATTTAGAGATGGAAAATGGAAAATTCGGACTGTTAGACATGGTGGTATAGTAGTTTCTATTTTACATATTTTTGTAAAGAAAGTAGAGCTGTGATTTTTACTTTTCTTTTTTTGCTTTCTTGCTTACAGAGTGACTAAAGAATGGAAATCGCTGATAAGGAGGAGAACATGGATAAAACATGTACTCCTACTCCTCCGGGTTTTAATCTGTTAGTTCGGAGGAATTCTACTGGTGATATACCTGAAAAGAGACTAAGAACACACAGACGCAGAAAGTATTTGGGTAGCTTTAAGTTGGAGAAAAGAGAAAAAAAATTTGGTGAAGATTTTGATAGTAAGAGACAAAATCTGTTCGTTAGTAATGGTAGCTCTGTAAAGAAAAAAGTAATGGCGGATTCCCGTAATTATAGAAAGTCGTTTACTTCGCATAAGATTCCAGGTAAATATTTTGTTCTCATGAGTATCTGGGTGGGTCGATTATAAATTTGTGTATGATCGAACCGGAACGGTGACGGAATGGAACCTGTACTCCGGAAACTCAAATAAATCTGGCAAGCCAGTTCCGTTTCAGGTTCCGGTGTGAGAGGTATTTGTAACGTGTTATTATTATTATTATTATTATTTTTTGTAGATGGAGTGGTTTTTTGTTTACCGTGGCGCAAAAAAGTTGATCCAGTTCCTGAAGGTGGTAGCCATGGCTTATCTTCTTCTAGAAAGAGAAGAAAATGGTAATATATTAGAAATTTTTGGAATTTTTGAATTTGGGTCCTTATTTAATGTTTTGTTTCTTAGATTCGAGATAACAATAGTAATTAGTCAGCCAACTCCAATCCAAATATTTTGACCTAAAGGATTTGTTGTCTTCATGACTTTCAACTCCAAGTTAGAAGGGAGCAATTCCATTTCCAACTATTATTTTAAATTGTTCAATTTTAAAGTAGAAATTGTGAAAGGTTGTGTAAATGAAAGTCTTTAAGTTTTAAGCTCTTTCTTGCACTTAATTAGTTGTGCTATAGTTTTATAAAGAAAAATTAATGGATTACCTTGGTCTGCTGAGACTAAGGTTTTTTCTAAATCTTGGAGTATTATTTTGTAGTTCAACACCTGAGAAGTATGTTCTTTTTCATCATAATATATTATTCTAATTTAACAGTTAAACTGAACATGAGAAGCTGCATCATCATGGATACTTGCGTTCAGCTAAATATTTTCTATAAGCATGCTTTGCATGTTAGGTCAAGAAGCATGTGGGAATATGTTGCTGAGTATCATAAAGTCGTGGGCAACTAACACCTTCATCTTTTATGAAATCACTGAGGGGCCACGACATGGTGCAAGTATAGTATAAGACTTTTAATTTCCAGGATTGGAAGTATGATTTTGGAGTTATCATAGATGTTTTGGCATAGGGTGTTAGCTAATGTTTCCTTCTTAAAATGCTACTTGTTTTAGAATTTTTAACCATAGTTTGAGTAACTCCCCTATTTTGTCAGTTTGGACCAAATATTTTGGTTCATTTTATCACATTATGTTTTCAAGTCACTTTCAAATGCAATATTTAATGAGTAGTCAGAATTATTTGGGATCACAAAGTTAGAGCCGAGTTCTAGAGGGTTCTTTTTTTTTTTTTTTTTTTTTTTTGAGAATTCTAATGGTAATATGGCATGTTTTGGGTTTATTATTGTTGGTGGTGATAACTGGGACCTTTGTTACTTTTGCAGCATGGCTTTCGAATCCGAATCAGATTCTTACCCTCATAATGCAAAACGTTGTAATAAGTTGCATCAAATCTTGCTTCCCGAGGTATTAATTTACTTCCCCATAGGTGTTCTTTCTTTGTTGTAACTTCCAGAACATACATTATCTTGCCTGTCATTCTAAATGTCAGCATGTGATGTGATTTTAGCTTGCATCTGTAGTTTAAAAGAGGGCTATTCAACTATTAGGGTCTGATTTTAAACTTTTTACACAAAGAAAATTGAGTTCTTTTCAGGTAAATTATGATCATTTGGGTCTTCCTGGAATTACAATGGTTAAAAATAGTGAACTTTCAATTAATAATTTGTTGAATTTTAGCAATAGAATTAGGACATGTGTATGGTAGACTCATGGTAACTGCGGTAGTGCTGAGCTTTGTATGTGGTACAGCATTACATTTGTTTTCCTTGCCTAACATGGAATGCATGTGATTGCTTTTAGGTGGTACATGTTCAATGTATTGTGGCAAGTCTTTCTAAAGCCAAGACTGCAGTAAGTAGTGATCTGAAAAATGACACTGCAGTTGGTAACGAAGCAGTAGGCTTTTTGGATTTTTTGAAACTTGAAGAGTGAAGATATAATAATTGTTTTTCATGCTCCTGTTTGTTTTTGTAATACTTCTGATATTTAAGTGTTTAGGGGAAGCACACTGACTTGCTTGATGTTAAAACTACATTTTATAGAACCTAAGTCCTTTGCACTTCTTTCAGTTGGTTCTGTGGTCTATCAACTTATATGATGTATGACATTACAGACCTCTAAAATCATGCAATTGTTTGAGATATACATGAATTCATGTTACGGGGGTTGAAAATTTTTATAGTTATATTCTAACTAACAATTATATTGGATTCTTCTTAAGAGTATTTACTTTTCTTTATTGTTCCTATTGCATTTTTCTAGGGAAGAACGGAGTCTGTATCATATCTTAACATGGAGCTCAGTGAAGAAGACAGTGATGCTGGGGGCAAGCAATCCTGCCTACGGATAAGAAATGGTTTTGGAAGTAATCAATACACTAAATGCATGCTTGGCGGAGAACTCCTGTTAGTGACCTTAGTTTATACAATATTTCTGTACAATATGTCTGTGCTTTTGTTGTTGGTGTTAATTCACTGGTTACTTTTACAACCTGTGTCTTGTGTTCTGGCATCTAGCTTTCTTTCTTCTTGCAAAAATTTTTCTCGTGAAGAAATACATTCCTTTAGAATTTAAGAACTTTTGCAATGATGGAAATCTTTCCTAATGTTTCTCAGGCACTTCTATCCACAGTACTTGTGTGCTAAAGCTTAATATATATATTAAATAACATGCGATTCGTCAATTTAAATAACAAAATCTGTTTTCTTTTTTTTTATTATTCAATTCTAGGTTTTGTGTTGGAAAAGGATGCCAGAGGAGCTATCATTTATCTTGCCTTGACCCTCCTTTGGTGAATGCTCCTCCTGGAGTTTGGCACTGTACATGTTGTGTCAAGGAAAAGATGAAATCAGATGTCTATTCTGTGTCTGAAGGAGTAGAGTCAGTATGGGATGTTAGAGAGGTTGCTTCAGATCATGAAGGTACCAGTGAATTTTTTTTTGGTTGATGTTTGAACTGCTTTCTTATGTTTGACCTCCTCTGATATCATAATCGCTTGATGCTAAAAATACGTTTTCACATAGGTTATATTAACAACCCTATTGATATTCATAGGAAAAGAGAAACACATGGAATATTTGGTCAAGTACAAGGGTCTTGTGCCTGTTCACAATCAATGGATTCCAGAGAAACAGTTACTTCTCGATGCTCCTGACAGTATTGCAAAGTTTAAAAGGAGGAGCCAGGTTTCAGTAAATGTTCACAATTCACAACTTTGTGGAAAAACTGACATGTTTTTCTCCCATCTAAACATTTTTATTTTTAAATTGCAGACCTATAGGTGGAAAAAAGAATGGTGTATTCCACAACGTTTGCTGCATAAAAGATGGTTCTCTTTTTCAAAACATGACACCGATGACTCTTGTGGTGATTTAGATTGCCATTATGATTGGCTTGTTAAGTGGACTGGGCTTGGTTATGACAATGCAACATGGGAGTTGGAAAATGCTCCATTTTTGAGATCACCAGAAGCTGTACAACTTAAAAGCGATTATGAAAATCGCCATGCCAAGGCTGAAAGAAAAGATGATGAAAAATGCCATGACAAGGTTAGAAAATTTCCAAGTCTTTCTCAAGTCAATGACATGACTTTCTAAGAAATGCAAACTATGTTTAAGTACTCAAACGGTTCATCTGTTTACTTTTTAGATTCTGTTGGGTTACCGTTATATAAATTTCTGGCGGTGAGATATCATGTGCATTGCATGTCTAGCTCTGTTTGAGATATTGCTTACGTCTTTAGAAATAAGTTGCATATATTGGGTGTCTGAATTCCATGCAGAATCATGTTGACAGTTTTATGCAATAGTAATGTTTTTTGCTTTTTAAGGGACAATGCATATAATTATGAGAAGTTTATTTTTTATTTTTATCTTTGTGAAACATGGGTTTCTTTCTGATCTAGATAAAACATTCTTCAAGCTTATTGTTCTGTTTTGACTGTTGTTGAATTCCAATTTCGATAATAAGTTTCCTCACATTTTCCCTTCAATTTAATTTTGCCATGTCTGTAATAAATTTTAACAATAAACAGTCTACTGTACTCACAGGAAGGAAAATCTAACGTTTGTACATTATATGCTTATCAGTCTAGAAAGGCCAACTTTTCTAGATTATCAGAGTTGGCTTCTGGAGATCCATCTGGAGCATATAATCTTTATCTGACTTATGTGACCGAACTTCATGAACATTGGTACAAGGGTCACAATGCCATCATTGTTGACGATCAAGTGGACCAGGTAGATGGTCCTCGATCTCTTTAATAGACATTTCTAAACATTTCTGCATGCAATATGATCTCTTATCGTTCGATAAACAAAAAAAAGGATGCAACTTTTCACATAGTTACATGATAAATAGTATAGGTGCGTGGTTGTTTAAGGGGCATTTCTTCTAGTCTAACTTGAACAATAATCATTGTTACTTGGTAGTGTTATGCTTTTGTTAGTAAAAATACATAAACTGCAACAACGTAAGGTTGTTTTTGGGATTGTGAGCGATAAAATTGTGGTTTGAGGCTCACCTTCTACTTAGCTGTAGCTTACGGATGTTGCTCAAACATACAATAGATGTGGATGTGTATTTGTGGGAGGGTGATTATTGGACTGAAGCAAATTGATCTCCACTTTTTTTGAATCTTTACTTTACCATGAAAACAACAGTTATATTAGTTTTCCTCTTTTCAATTATAACTTACCCTAGCATTTCAAGGTTTTCTCCAGGATTATGTCGACAATTTTTTTTCCCCTAAAAGGTCACATTTAGTGCATCTATGAGATCAACTTGTGTTGTATTAAAAAATATCTTATATTACATTTTTTTCAGGAGAGGATTATAAAGGTGATCTTATTTATTTTATCTGTGCAACATATTGTGCGGAGGCCTCTTCTAATAATATCCAGTGTTACTGCACATTCTATCTGGGAGACTGAATTTTTGCGTGTGGCCCCATCAGTCAACTTGGTAGTATACAACGGAAGCGAAGATGTACGAAAAAGCATCAGATCTTTGGAATTCTTTAATGAAGGCGGTAAAATAATGTTCCAAGTACTATTGACCTCTTCCAGGATTGTTGCGGAGGTACTTCTTTTCCTTCAAATGTTGCAAGTTTTATATGAGATAATGTTCTTGAAACTTTTTTCTTATTTTGATTCCTCTCAAAACTTTTTCTAATTTCATTCTCTGTTTTTTTTTTTTTTTTCTCATGTTCTAACAATTTAGTTTATGCATTGGATTAATAGTTGTCTAAAAGTGGAGAATTTATAGAGTGCATTGAAAATTTTTTGTAGCTTTGAAAAGATTATATGGTTGGTATGATGTTATGAGATCAAAGTTTCGTTGCTCTTCAATGCAGGATCTGGAATTTCTGAAATCCATAGTATGGAGAACAATTATAATTGATGAATGCCAAAAATCCTGTATCTCAAGATATTTTAAAGAATTCAAGATGTTGGAAGCTGAAATGAAGCTACTCATAAGTAGTCAAGTCAAGGTGAGCTTATTTTTAAATGCAAAATTTGATGCTTATTCATTATGAAATGATTCATTTTCTACTTATGTTGCAGGATAATTCAACTTATTATATCAATATGCTTTCCCTTCTTAGCTCCAGGGAGGATGAGCAGAAGAGTGGTGATAATGAGAAACATTATTCTAATGATATTGCTAAACTGAAAGAAATGTTGGCACCTTACACAGTATATGAGTGCAAGTCAGACTCATTTCAATATGAAGAGTATTGGGTGCCTGTTCAGCTTTCCAACGTGCAACTGGAACAGTATTGTGCTCTGTTGCTTTCCAGCCGAGGGCTGCTTTACAAGAATGATTCTGTTGATGCCCTTCGTGAAATTATTAATTCCATCCGTAAGGTCAGACCTCAACATATAATGAAACAAGGCTTTTAGCTGCAGTTTTCTCTCATTAATAAATTATATAATTGTTTTCATTCTAGCATCATATAAATTAGAAGAGCAATAAGATACATTACTGTTCTTATATGCAGTGCTGTGACCACCCTTATCTTTTGGATAAGTCGTTGCAAAAAAAAGTCAGAGAAGGGCTTCCCTTTGAAGAGTATTTGGATGCTGATATACGAGCTAGTGGAAAATTGCTAACTCTTGAAAAAATACTTCGGGAGATGAAAAGCCTGGATCTTAGAGCTTTGATCATTTTTCAGGTAGATAGTTGCATACATTAATCTTTTTTCATTTTATACTTTCTACGGATGGGTACTTGCAACATTTCCTTGTTCTTTTGCTTCAACTTATTGGAATCTACATTGGCCTTTGGTATGTATGAGCCATCCTCATTTTATGATGTAGTTGGAAAGATATGTTATTACACTCGATCAGTGGGGTTTATTCAGAAAATGTTTACTTTAGAGTGTTTATATAAAAGACCGCTTGGACTTAAGAAAAAGTCTTTGGGTTTATCATGGTTTACTTATTTATTCCTTATTTCGAAAATCCTATTTTGGTCAATCGGTTAAAAATGATTTGGAATTAAGAAGTAGGATTTGGCTTGTTTATTTTCTATTTTTTCTATTTTAATATTAAATAGAAATAGAAAGTTGAAAATTAGAAATTATGTATTCCAATATTAGATCAATATTAGAATTATATATTGAATATTATTGAAAATAATTATATATATATATATATATATATATATATATATATATTTATATTGAAATATTTCAATTTAAATAGAATTACGTTGTAATGTTTATATTTTGTAATTTGATAGTCAATCGGTTGCTCTAAATCGGATTCTATTGGAGACATTTTGGAAGATTTTGTTTGTCAAAGATTTGGTAAGGATTGTTATGTGCGCCTCGATGGCAGCATGCGAACATATCGCCGTTCTAAGAAGCAAGCCGCCCTGAGTGAGTTCAATAGTAAAGACAGTGAAAAGTTTGTGTTCTTGATTGAAAATCGTGCTTGTCTCCCAAGCATTAAACTCTCTTCTGTGGACAGTATCGTACTGTTTACCAGTGATTTGTACCCACAGAATGACTTGAAAGCGTTGCATAGGATATCCACTAATTCACAGTTTGAGAAGTTAAAAGTATTCCGTCTATATTCATGTTACACTGTAGAAGAAAGAGCCTTGATTCATTCAAAAACAGGTGAAAGTATTGAAAGGAATGTAGATTATATTAACCGTAATTCTTGTCATTCACTGCTCAGTTGGGGCCTGGCACGTCTCTTCAGTAAGGTTGATGACTTTCATCAATGCAGAATATTGGCCTCTGGTTCCAAAATATATTCTGAATGGTCATTTTTGGATGATGTCCTCCGGGAGTTGTCAGATCAGTTGCCTTGCAGCGGCAACAATGAACCTAGTCTCTATACTTTTATTTCAAAGGCAAAGCAAAATGCAGGAGCATATGTGTGGGATATTCCACTTATGGGTGAAAAGGAAATTAAGGAGTCTGAACCAATGGGTCATCTTCTCCGGAAAACTCTTGTTGATGGAAGGCATCGTTGTCCTCGTTGGCTTTTTCTTAGCAACAATGGGGATTCTGTTCATCAAACTCCCAGGTTGAAGCGCAAAAGAAATCTGGTTGTGGCCAAAGTTAATACTGAGAAACAAAAGAGCTTGAAGAGCAATCGGCCCTTGATGAAATTAAAGATAAAAGAGCTTTGTGATGCTTTGAAACTTCCAGTATGTTCTTTTACATGTTTTAGTGTGCTCTCAATGGCTCCTGCTTTTTCATGTCTTATGTTAATGCTGTGTTTACTGTTATAATATGATGGTGTTATTTTTCCTATATATATACGTGTGTGTTTCTTTGTCCTTTCACCGAGTTCAGTAAATTGTACGTGCATGCTTGCTTATTCACAGTCATTTGCACACACATACTTGGGGCATGTAGCAAATAAAATTCTAAATCTGGACTTATCATTTTGTCGTGTAGTGTTACAGTTATTTAGAGGGGTAATGGGTGATTTAGTTCTCGATACATGCAAAAAGTTATGCAGGAACTGGTTCCACCTTGCATAATCCTACTCGCAATTTGAGTATACGAATTTCTTTGTGTGCAAGTTCCAAGAAATTGATATTGATGAATGGCATCAATTTATTTTGATATATCCATACCATTAGAGTGGACTTTTATGTAGAATAAAGATGTTGCAATTGTGTTCAGATATGAAAATTTTTGAGAAAGCTATTAATTATATTCTTAATATGATTTATGAGATAGTTGATGTATGTGGCACAATGAAATAACTAATGGCCCTGACACTTTTAACTTTTTTCTGCAGGTAGATGTCAAGACTACCTGTTTAAAGTTCTTTAACTACATAAAGAAATATTACAATTTCAGTTGGAAGACTGATGCTACGTCACAGGCATTTCAGTTATCCCTGGTTAGAATCATCCTACTATTAATTAAGATTTGTTTTCATAATTATTTGCTCATGAGAAAACGTGAGCATTTAAAGTTCATAAGAAAACGTGAGACTCCCACCCCACCCCTTCTCTTCTTCCCCGAACCCACAAAACAAGCAAGGAAAATAATTGCATAATCACATAAATTGAAATACAAATCTAAATTGTACCTTCTTCTGAAATGCTGCAAGCTTTCAAAATAAAATTCAGCAAAGGAGAATGACAGGCTCTTGCAGCAGCTATGTCAGAAGGTCTAGGATCACATAGTTTTTCTTTTGGGAGTAAATTTGATATTTGGCATTAAGCTAGAGAATTTTTAACATGCATTGTTGTCATATAACTTTAATGCTGTTGCATGTGATCATGGAGCCTGCTGTTAACTGATGTCTTGTATACACGCATGCGTGCGCACAAACTCACGTACATAGTATCAAATTTTATTGTGTGTCTGCTTTGAGTGCTGAATATTGGTATATGGTCATCATTTGCTAGTGGATTTAATCATTTACCCTTTTTCCCCACATCTAAATATTAAAAATCAGAAGCAAATGCCTATGAAAATCATCTGAGTTAGTCCTTTTCCTCACAAAATGAAAAATGTAAACCACTAGCAAATGCATTAACAAATGCTAAAATTTAGAAGACTGCTAAGGTTATATTGTGTCATAGGTTATATTGTTTAGAATGCTAAAGTTTCATTCAAAAAATGGCAATACATACGCCGATGTAAATTATTGTTTAGAAGGCTGCTGCTAAAGTCATAAATTAGCAAATGCTAAAGTTTCATTCAAAAATGGCAATACATACGCAGATGTAAATTATTAAGCAGTCTACCTGGTTAGTTCAGATATCTGGCTTGCCTTTCTTTTCTGGCTCTGGCACCCAGAATAAAACCCTTCATGATTGTGTATTATTATTTTAGAATAAAATAAATAGATTTTTCATTTTTTTAATGAATCAATGAGTGGTTTTCTGATGGAATGTGCAATATTCAGTGTTGGACAGCTGCTTCTTTGTTGAAATATGAGATTGATTGTAAGGAGTCACTTGCCCTTGCAAAACTCCACTTAAATTTCAAGTGCGAAGAAGCTGAAGCAAGATATATTTCCTCAAAATTGGACTATATTAAGGAAGAGTTTGGTAATATGAAGATGATGAAGGAATCAAATAAGTCGAAGAACTCAGAAGCATCTGCTTGTAACTGGCACGGAACAGAAGAGGAAAAGTCAACAACAGGTTTCCAGTGTGAAAACCTTTCTTGTCAACCAGAATTGGAGCGGGAAGAGGAGATACAAACGAGTTCAACTGCTGTGAAGGATTCTAACTCTACTGAATTTAAGCAGCAAGATAAACGAGATGGAGAAATACATGGTGAGTCTCAGAGGCTGAGTGATTTGGATAAATTGGTTGATTTAAAGGAAAGGAATATACCATCATGTTCAAACCTTACATGTATTACTAAATCAACAAAGTTTAATGAGCAAGATTTGGAAGAGGGGGAAATACCCCCTAGCCCGAATGATGGTTTGATGGATTTAGAAGAGGGAGAGATACAAGTGAGCCCTTTAAATGATGGTTCCCAAAACAACATTTCTGGGGCTATTCCTTCTTCACCACACCTCTGTAAAACCTTAGTGATGGCGTCTTCACAAGCTGCTGATTTTTCTCCTATTGAAAATCAAATCAATACAATTGGTGGAAGGATTATGGAGGAACAATCAAACGCTGATGAGATTGTGAAGGTAAAGAAAGCAATTGAAGGACCAGCTGCTGTCTTGGGCCGTCCCTGTTTGTCAGACTCTGAGTCCAAGTTAGAGAATACACAGCCTACCAACATGGCAGCCATGTCTGATGTTTCTGGAATTGAAATTTCTAGGGATGTGCCATCTTCACCCATCAACTGTAAAAATTTAAGAATGGCTTCATCTGATTATTCTCCAAAGAGAAATGATTTCTGTAAAACCACTGCAACGATTGTTGAGGAAGAACACAAATATAAAGAGATCGTGAAATTAAAGAAATCAGCCGAGGAATTACATGCATCACTAGGCTGTCACAGTCTACCAGATTCTAAGTTCAAGGTAGACAATATGGAGCATGCTGATATAGCAGCCAGACATGCCGGTTCCCAAGAAGGCTTTGCTGAGAATTTGTCATCTTCACCACACCATAGTAAAACTGACAAAATATCAGAAGAACTTTCTGATTTTTCTCCAAATGAAAAGAGATTCAGTGGTTCGCCAGTGGGAGAAGTATTTGCTACCATGAAGTCTAATGAAGAGAGTGATAAAGTGGAAGCAATTGCCTCTAAATGTGTACTGAGCAATGAAGTTAACAGTTCTGATGGTACCAAGGATCGTCCTTTAGAAAAGCAGAGCCCTGATAGAATCGTACAGATAATTGAATTAGTTGAAAGACCTAATAGTCCTCAAAGTACATTGCCTGAAGTGGTTGGGTGTGATGATCCTATGGATCATTCTACTGCTGATGCCTTCTCTACTGGAAAACAGTCTGGTCTTATGGAAAGAGTGAATGCATCTAAGGCGAGGGAGGAATTTAGAGTAATAACCATAGAGTCTGATAAAGAGAACGATGAGGTGGAGGTACTTGTCATGAAAAGTCCAGCATTTAATCGTTGCATTCAGAACAATGAAGTTATGGGTTCCGACCATGGTCTCAAGGATGACAACACTGTCTTAAACTCTGTACAAAATCAGAGCCCTGATAGCAATGTTCAGATTATAGAATCTGCTGTAAGACCTTCTAATGATCGTGAAAACTCATTTTGTGGAACTTCCATGGTTGATGTGCCAATGGATCATTCTAGCCGTGCTCAATCTCAGGGTACAGGAAGAGCAAATGCGTCTGAGCACCCTTCCTTGAAGGGGACCAGCTCTCTTGTGACGCTGCCAGATAATAGTAATGGCTGCCGAAATTCATACCCATTGAACCAGGTTTGTGAATTTTCTCAATTCGCTCCATTTTGCCTGTTCATTTCATGAATATCTGGATGCAAAATCAATGTTGCATGTAAATTATTCACTGAATTGCACATTAATTGTTGAGGATTCAACTGCCTCCCTCTTCTTTTACTTCTGAGGTTTGAGCCATTTGCATTGAACTGGTGAAAAAATTGAATGTTGTATTTTTGTCACCTTTTGAAATTGTATCATATGGATAATTGTCTCCTCGCAGCCGCCTACACATGCAGTTTCTTCTTCTTCACCAATGTCCATAGGAATTCAATGTCATCAAAGTAACAGAAGTCATCCTTCTGATGGAGTTGAAGTTTCAGTGGAACTTCATAATGCTCTTATTGAAGATTCACGACTGCTATCACCATCGAGAAATCTACAAAAGAGTGGTAGTGAAACACAATTTGATGAGATTGAGGGTCTTGGAAGCATGTTGATGAACAATTCTCAGACTTCTCAGCCTCCTTGTAATACACTTCAAAAGGAACTGGTTGGGATAAACGATGCTGCACAGAAAGAGCAAAAGATGCATGAAGAAATGGTTTGTTCAAGTTACCTTGAGAATTTCGTGGCATGCTTAATTTTTCAACAGATACTATTTCCTAATTTCTTGTTTATTTGAAATATTTTCTAGGAACTGCATATCCAATATGAATGGAAGAAGGAAATAGAGGAGATAAACAATAAGTATAAAACATTACTTCAGGATGCTAACAGGACATTTCAGCAGAGGAAAAATGATTATATAACAAAGTTTCAGACAGTTTTTAAGAATAAATGTTTGGCAGAGGCATTGATACTGAAGGAAATGATTGAGGATGAGGATCCTCAGCAACCAGATGCAAGAACAGGTACATAAATCTCAAAAACCATTACATGACTGTACGGGTGTGTCATTTCCCACGTCTTCTATATATTTTGATAGCTGACTCGATCTAGGCATCAATAAAGTAGATTTATCCCACCTAAGGCTTAATTGAACGTAGCAAATCAACATTTCAAGGCGAAAATATTGGATTTACAGAACGTTTCAAATTGGGAACATAAAATTTGCTGCAAAACTTAAATTTCGCCTGGCTAGTTGAATGAGTTTTTATTGATTGCAGATTGATTATATGTTGAAATCAGTTATATACAGTCGAAGTTAAATATAAAATCAATCATACAACCATTTTAGGTTGAGTAATTGGTTATTGTAATGGATTTTATGGGCGTGTATACGTTAAATTTGATATTTCTTGAATTCTCACAGGAAATGTTCTAGTTCCTATGGATCGGTCAATTCCACTATCTACTCAACATCCTGCTCGTACTCCTACCCGTCCAAGATCGGTAACTCCTCCTGGAATCCCATCACAAGTAGCAGCATCATCTGTGCCATCGATTAACCATCAGATGGTATTTCTTTCCAATGGAGAAGTTAGACAACATCCAAACGTAGGAGTATTATATCAAAATGCAAATGTACGAACCCCAGCTCCACACCTTTACCCTTCACAGGGTGGCTTAATATCAACAATGCATATAAACAATGGTTTGCAAAATCAAAATTTTATGACTATGTCAGACATAAATGCAAGGATGCAAACTCAACCGGCATTGATGCAACTTCGAGGATCGTATGATGCTAATCTGCCACATAGTGGTGGAGGTAGTTTGCAACGAAGATGGCCTTAAAACAGAGCAGAAGAGGTTAGTTATATGATTTTGGCGCTGCAAATGGACCTTTGGACTTTAGGTTCAGCCACCTTTGTAAACTGAATTAAAGCTAGCTAGTATAGACTCGAAGGCTAGAACTTAACCTTCACAAAATGATCAATTCAACTGTTTATACTCATTTTATTTAAAATCTTTGTACATACAAACATTATAATCAAACTATTTGACCATTCTGATGATGAAAATTAAGCTTATAAGCTTTCATTCCTCTCCTCAACAACTTTATATTTGAAAATATTACTAGACAATTTTATATTCTTATTATTATTATTATTATTAAACAATTAATATGTGAGTTTTTTCCAGTACACACCGTTTTACATATAATTTTAATTTTTTTTTTTTTTTACTTCATGCATTGTCATAAATACTTTTAATTATATATATTTTTCTAATTTATATACTTTATTTGATATCTTAAAATGTTAGAGGTTACCCACTAAGTGTATATATTATATATAAACAGTCCACAGATTTATCTATGTACCATTGATACCAATTAATTTATTATTAGTAGAGTAGGAAATAAAACAATTATTTTTATTTTCTATTTACTTAATTTTCTTTAATTCAAATTCTTTTTATATTATATTTTCATTTCTTCAATTCTCACTCATAATATTTTATTTTTATTTTAAATATGAAATACTAATTCAAAGTAAAATACTTTAAAATACTATTAATTTATTTAATCCGTATCAAATTAAGCAAAGAGGATTAAGTCACTAATGATCTCTAAACCAAAATTAAGTTGAAAAAAAAAATAATTAAACTAAAATTTGTGATTAACAAAGGGATTAGGTGATGATGTGATGCTGTGACCAACCAAACCTAATCAATTGGTACAAAATATTTTTTGCCACACCACCAACCACCACAATACTTTAAAAAAAAACCAACCGTTGAATTATCCTAAATCAACGGTCATGATTGATTTTCAACAAACCCCGCCATTTTTTCCCCTCTGCCCTTCTCCATATCCTATTTGATAATGATATCCCAATTGATAAATAGTTAGAAAAATATGCTCACCTACCCCATAAACAAAACTAAAAGTTCAAATTTTCTTTCTATTTAAACCCATAATTTTCCTTCATTTTCCTTCAGGAAATCCAAAAATCCATTTAAGATTTCCTGATTTAAACTTCTTTTTTCTCAATTTTAGCATTTGGGTATTTCATAAAAATGGCAAAGATTGGAACTTTTGATGATTTATGCATGGCTCGTGACCCACTCAATTGGGGTGTGGCAGCTGAGTCAATGAAAGGTAGCCATTTTGATGAAGTGAAGCAAATGGTGAGTGATTTTAGGAGCCCATTGGTTAAGTTAGGCGGTGAAACTTTGACGGTGGCTCAGGTGGCCGCTGTTGCCGCCAATGACGGTGGTGTTATGGTTGCACTTGATGAGTCAGCCCGAGCTGGAGTTAAAGCTAGTAGTGATTGGGTGAAAGATAGTTTAAGTAAAGGAATGGATGCTTATGGAATTACTACTGGTTTTGGTGGTTCTTCTCATAGAAGAACTAAACAAGGAACTGCTTTACAAAATGAGCTTCTTAGGTAAGATAAGATAAATTACGTAATTAATTAATTTAATTTATGTTATTTTCATTAATCATTATTATAATTATTAAAAAAATGAACAAAATGTTATTTTCTTTCGTTATTTTCATGGTGGTAGGTAAGTTGGACGAGTTGGTATTATCCAAAATGTTGAGTTTTGGTATATTAATTGTTATTTATTATTATTTAAGTTTAAGATTCTTACTTAAGTTGGTAGAAAGGTTCACCTAATATGGTCAAAATATAATTATATTTTTATTTTTGGAGTTATTTATTGCCGGCTAAATTCATATTACTGTTAAGTTTATTTTATAAAAAAAAAAACATTTATTTTTGTTTATAAAAAAAAATTACACAAATTAAATATTTGAAAGTTTATGTTTGATTCGTTCTAATTAAATAAAATTTTATTATTTAGGATATGTTTAATTTAATTGTTATAGTAATTACACATAACTCTCTATGGATAAATTTTAACTAGTTTAATATCCTATGCTTAGTGTAATATAATTTTAATAATCTTAATTAAATAATTTTAATGGTAGGGAAAAAATTTATAGTTTGAAAAATAAATTTATTTTATTTTTTACAATAAAAATAATTATATTTGGAATATCGTAGTTATTATCAATTGCATAAAAATTAACTAAACCAATGGTTAATTAATTATTAAATTGACATAATTAAATACTAATAGTTGACATATTCTGAATTGAATACTAATCTTTAACAAAAATACTTGTTTTTTCTTTTTAAAGAAACAAATACTAGTTTTATTTATATATTATTTTTAAGGAAGTAAATTAAGTATTATTGATTTTTTTCTTGAAAAGAAAGTATTATTGACTTACATATTATCTTGTTCATGCAGACACTTGAATGCTGGAATTTTTGGCAATGGAACAGAAACCGGTCACACGTTACCAGTTTCTGCAACAAGAGCAGCAATGTTGGTTCGAATCAATAGTAACCTTCAAGGTTACTCTGGCATTCGATTCGAAATCTTGGAAGCCATCGCAAAGCTTCTCAACAAAAATGTCACTCCATGCTTGCCACTCAGAGGAACTATCACTGCTTCAGGGGACTTAGTCCCATTATCTTACATTGCCGGATTATTGACCGGCCGGCCTAATTCCAAAGCTATTGGCCCCAACGGAGAAGCTTTAACTGCCGCAGAAGCTCTTCGCCTTGCTGGTATTGATACTGGTTTCTTTGAGTTGCAGCCAAAAGAAGGACTAGCTATGGTTAATGGGACAGCAGTTGGTTCTGGTTTGGCTTCAATGGTTCTATTCGAAGCCAATATTCTTGCTGTTCTATCAGAAGTATTCTCAGGGATTTTCGCCGAAGTTATGAATGGAAAGCCTGAATTTACAGACCATTTGACACATAAAGTTAAGCACCATCCTGGTCAGATTGAAGCTGCAGCTATAATGGAGCATATTTTAGAAGGCAGTTCTTACATGAAAGCTGCTAAAAAATTGCATGAAATTGATCCATTGCAGAAGCCGAAACAGGATCGTTATGCTTTGAGGACTTCTCCTCAATGGTTAGGCCCTCAAATCGAAGTTATTCGATTCTCAACGAAATCAATTGAGAGAGAAATCAACTCTGTCAATGATAATCCTCTCATTGATGTTTCAAGAGGCAAGGCTTTACATGGTGGAAATTTCCAAGGCACTCCCATTGGTGTTTCAATGGACAATGCTCGTTTGGCTATCGGTTCAATCGGCAAATTAATGTTTGCCCAATTTAGTGAGCTTGTAAATGATTTCTACAACAATGGGTTGCCATCAAATCTTTCAGGTGGAAGGAATCCAAGTTTGGATTACGGGTTCAAAGGCGCTGAAATCGCGATGGCTTCTTATTGTTCTGAGCTTCAATTTCTAGCCAATCCAGTCACTAACCATGTGCAAAGTGCAGAGCTACACAATCAAGATGTGAACTCATTGGGTTTAATTTCTTCAAGGAAGACTCAAGAAGCTGTTGAGATTTTGAAGCTTATGTCTTCAACTTACTTAGTAGCACTTTGCCAAGCTATTGACTTAAGACATTTGGAAGAGAACATGAAGCATACAGTTAAAAACACTGTAAGCCAAGTAGCCAAAAGGGTTCTAACCACCGGTACCAATGGAGAACTTCATCCATCAAGATTCTGCGAAAAAGATTTGCTTAAAGTTGTGGATCGCGAACAAGTCTACTCTTACATTGATGATCCTTGCAGTGCTACCTATCCCTTGATGCTGAAACTAAGGCAAGTTCTCGTCGATCACGCCTTGGCCAATGGCGAAAATGAGAAGAATGTTAGCAACTCAGTTTTCCAAAAGATTGGTGCTTTTGAGGAAGAACTTAAAACCCTTTTGCCTAAAGAAGTTGAAGGTGTAAGATCAGCATTTGAGAGTGGAAATGTTGCAGTTGCCAATAAGATCAAGGAATGCAGATCTTATCCATTGTATAAGTTTGTGAGGGAGGAGTTGGGCACCGGATTGCTCACCGGAGAGAAAGGCCGGTCACCGGGAGAAGACTTCGACAAGGTTTTCACTGCCATGTGTCAAGGAAAGATCATTGATCCAATGATGGATTGTCTCAAGGAATGGAATGGTGCTCCTGTCCCAATTTGCTAAGTGTAATATTTTTTTCCATTTTTGTTATTGGGTTTTTTTAATTTCTGTTTTACCACTTTTCAATATTTTCCTTTTCTAATCCTTTCTATGTACTCAAGTTTGAATATGAGATTATCAGTGTGACAATGTTTGTAATGTAACAAACAATAAATAATGCATTTCTAAGTTTTTTTTTCCTTTCAATCTTTAAAAAATTTCCATTTAATCGCACGAAAAATTACAAATTAGAGCGAAATTGAGACAAAGTTTGCAAATCGGGGACCAATTTATGTTAATTATAAACGTAAAATGCAATCGCAACTTTTCGGTGAAAATCATATTTTGACCCTCTTTTAATACGTAATTATAAAATCATATTTTGACCGTAATTATAAAATTATAAAACTATTCGCCTTTACATAAAGTAATTAAGCATGCTAATCATAAAGCCAAATATTTACTTGAAAATCAAAAGCTAACAAATCATTATGACTTTATAAAATTTTGTAGATTGCTATTGAGAGAGGCTTTTAATGTCTCCCGCCATTGCTTTTAAAAAAGTCAAATAAGCATATATAATAATATATGTGTGTATGAGGGTTAGGAGAAGCTTTTTTTAAGTCTAATATAATGGTTTGGGGTTGGTGTCCTACTATTTTTTATTCGTCACCTTTTGTACTTTAATTCCAATAATATTCAAGCACTTTAAACATTTATTACTGAATTTTTGTTTGACAGATTATAATTGAACCAAAACACATAATTGGGTTTATTTAATTCTATTTATAATAAAATATCCACACTTATTCATTAATAAGAACCTTTTATCGACCGATTTAGCGATGCAATTAGCGAGAAAATTATTTCTCCGCGGTAGAATTAAAGACAATTCTTATTGTTGATGCCCAATTTTTAACACTTTTTTAGTTATTGGCTATCTAATATCAGGTTTCAACGTTCTTAGCATAAAGTTTAATCAAAATAATTAATTTAAAAATAATTAAACCAAAGTGGAAACCGGTTTAATTAGTTCAGGTGGATGTAATGCTTACTTACCACCATATTTCTCTCTCTCTCTCTTTTTGTTATTCTTTGGTAACATATAATATAATTATACAAATTTGAATAATCAATTAAAATTTTATTTTAAGGGGCTAATTAAAAGCTAATTAGATGTGATTTTAATTAATCTTTTTCACTTATATGAAGAGTGAAAAGTCATAGAAAAGCTAATTGGCAGAAATGTAAATGCACATCCCTCTATTAACAGGAATGGTAGTATAATTTAACGATTAACACATTCATTCAGGACTGGAAGGTTTTACTAATTGGGATTATAGTATTGTTGGATTTTTAGCTTGTTTGATATAAATTTTCGAAGAGAGCGATATTTTGTTACGACTTATTAAGCTCGAACTAAGAGTTTATCGAACGAATAAGAGTTTAATATATTATATTATTAAAATTAAGAAAATAATAATGTTAAGTGTAGGTAGTGAGGGTTGGGAGTTGGTGATCTTGTTCTTTTCCTCACAGGTCATAAAAAAGTTGTTGAGCACAAAGTTAAAATATGTCATATTTCAACCAAACAAATATGTATTAATATCTATTTTTCTATCACTTATAAGTCAAAATTATCTAAAATTATATTTAATTAAATATAATTATGTTAATTCAATGTATTTGATCCACCAAATTTCAGTTTATGAACAAAGTTACAAACCCAAGTTGAGAAATTATCTTCATTTTGAATCCACATTGATCAACAATGAAGTTGGTGTTGATGTGTTGCTGTGACCAACCAGACCTACTCAATTGCTACCATTTTTGCTCCTATTTAAACCCAATTCCCTCCCTCAAGAAATCCAATCAAAAACATTATTTCCCATAATTAATTCCCTTTCTAATCCAATCTTTTGCTAATTTCATCATCTGGGTATTTCATAAAAATGGCAAAGATTGGATCTTTTGATGATTTATGCATGACTCGTGACCCACTGAACTGGGGTGTTGCAGCTGAGTCAATGAAAGGTAGCCATTTTGATGAAGTAAAGAAAATGGTGAGTGATTTTAGGAGCCCAGTGGTTAAGTTAGGCGGTGAAACTTTGACGGTGGCTCAGGTGGCTGCTGTTGCCGCCAATGACGGTGGTGTTACGGTGGAGCTAGATGAGTCAGCCCGAGTTAGTGTTAAAGCTAGTAGTGATTGGGTAAAAGATAGTTTAAGTAAAGGAATGGATGCTTATGGAATTACTACTGGTTTTGGTGGTTCTTCTCATAGAAGAACTAAACAAGGAACTGCTTTACAAAATGAGCTTCTTAGGTGAGCCATTAAGTCATCATTATTAGTCTAATTAAAATTTTTTAATTGTTATCTATTATTTATAATTAATTACCTTTTAATATCTTTGCTTAATTGGAAGAAGCTTAATTAATTAGAACAACAAAGAATATTAGTTAGGAATATTTCAAAACATTCATCACCTAACTAGGCTATAAAATAATATTATTCAATTTATTACTTTTATGGTCTTTTATTAATTAAATCCAAAGTACTATTAGCATATAGAAGATTTGTTTAGAATTTTGTAGTACACTTACCAACTTTTGGTTGTTGGGCTCGTGATCAATAATGTATAACTGATTAATTAGTGTTAGCAGCGGATGATAGGTGTCGATCAATAACTTTTAGTTAATTAATTAGCGTTAGTAATGACTAATAGCTATCGATCAATAACTTTTAACTGATTAATTAGCATTAGTAACGGCTGATAGCTGTTGATCAATAACTTTAAGTTGATTAATTAATATTAGTAGCGGCTGATAACTGTTGATCAATAACTTTTAGCTGATTAATTAGCAATAATAGCTGCTCATAGCTGTCGATTAATAACTTTTAGCTGATTAGCTTATTAACATTAGTATTTGGTAAAATTTTTATTTTAATGTATAGTATAAATAAGAATAGTAATTTCATAGACTCTGTTCCTTTGGTAAATTAATTATTCAATTCAGAAAATTAAATACTAATCTTTAACAAATAATGAAATGTTGGTGTAGACATTTGAATGCTGGGATTTTTGGCAATGGAAAAGAATCTGGTCACACATTGCCAGTCTCTGCAACAAGAGCTGCAATGTTGGTTCGAATCAATAGTAACCTTCAAGGTTACTCTGGCATTCGATTCGAAATCTTGGAAGCCATCGCAAAGCTTCTCAACAAAAATGTCACTCCATGCTTGCCACTCAGAGGAACTATCACTGCTTCAGGTGACTTAGTCCCATTATCTTACATTGCCGGATTATTGACCGGCCGGCCTAATTCCAAAGCCATTGGCCCCAACGGAGAATCTTTAACTGCCGCAGAAGCTCTTCGCCTTGCCGGTATTGATTCTGGATTCTTTGAGTTGCAGCCTAAAGAAGGGCTAGCTATGGTTAATGGCACAGCAGTTGGTTCTGGTTTGGCTTCAATGGTTCTATTTGAAGCTAATATTCTTGGTGTTCTATCAGAAGTATTTTCTGCAATTTTTGCTGAAGTTATGAATGGAAAACCTGAATTTACTGATCATTTGACACATAAGGTGAAGCACCATCCTGGTCAAATTGAAGCTGCAGCTATAATGGAGCATATTTTAGAAGGCAGTTCTTACATGAAAGCTGCTAAAAAATTGCATGAGATTGATCCATTGCAGAAGCCAAAACAAGATAGGTATGCTCTGAGGACCTCCCCTCAATGGTTAGGTCCTCAAATCGAAGTCATTCGATTCTCAACGAAATCAATTGAGAGAGAGATCAACTCTGTCAATGACAATCCTCTCATTGATGTTTCAAGAGGCAAGGCTCTACATGGTGGAAATTTCCAAGGCACACCAATTGGTGTTTCAATGGACAATGCTCGTCTGGCTATTGGTTCAATTGGAAAATTAATGTTTGCTCAATTCAGTGAGCTTGTGAATGATTTTTACAACAATGGTTTGCCATCAAATCTTTCAGGTGGAAAGAATCCAAGTTTGGATTATGGGTTCAAAGGAGCTGAAATCGCAATGGCTTCTTACTGTTCTGAGCTTCAATTTCTCGCTAATCCAGTCACTAACCATGTCCAAAGTGCAGAGCTACATAATCAAGATGTAAACTCATTGGGTTTAATTTCGTCGAGAAAAACTCAAGAAGCTATTGACATCTTGAAGCTTATGTCTTCAACTTACTTGGTAGCACTTTGCCAAGCTATTGATTTGAGGCATTTGGAAGAGAATTTGAAGCATACAGTTAAAAATACTGTAACCCAAGTAGCCAAAAAGGTTTTAACTACCGGTGAAAATGGCGAACTTCATCCTTCCAGATTCTGCGAGAAAGATTTGCTTAAAGTCATCGATCGCGAGCAAGTGTTCTCTTACATTGATGATCCTTGCAGTGCTACTTATCCTCTGATGCAAAAACTAAGGCAAGTTCTCGTCGAACACGCCTTGGGAAATGGCGAAAATGAGAAGAATATTAGCACTTCAGTTTACCAAAAGATTGGTGCTTTTGAAGAAGAGCTTAAAGCCCTTTTGCCTAAAGAAGTCGAAAGTGCAAGAGAAGCTTACGAAAGCGGAAATGTTGCAGTTGCCAATAAGATCAAGGAATGCAGATCTTATCCGTTGTATAAGTTTGTGAGGGAGGAATTGGGCACCGGATTGCTTACCGGAGAGAAAGGCCGGTCACCAGGACAAGACTTCGATAAGGTATTCACAGCCATGTGTGAAGGAAAGATTATTGATCCAATGATGGAATGTCTGAAGGATTGGAATGGTACTCCTATTCCAATTTGTTAAATTCTACCTTCAATTTCAAGACTTGTGTGTGCTAAAGTTTGTTGTCAACAAACAATGAATAATTTTGCAAATAATAATAATAATAATAATAATGAATAATGCAATTTTTTTTTCCTATTTTCAATCTTTTATTTATTTCTATTTTTGATTAATCTTGTTTGTGGAATTGAATCCAAATTATTTTGTTCCAATTTTAAAGATTATTAATTTCTATTTGTTGTTTACTTGTTTTGAAAGTAATATATTTTTATTTTTAGCTTATGGTAAATTATATTATATTTTCGCTATTTTGATTAATTTGAATTCAAGAAATGATAACTACGAAAATAAAGATGTTAAAATATAAAAATAAATGAAATCTGGGATTTAACGATATAAGTCTAGAATTTCAAATTCACATAAACTTTCACTGATATCCACACTATAGCATCACTGGAAAGATTAGCGCTGCAAGAAATTGGTCGTATGCTATAAACTGGAATCTGACCTTAAATCGCTTAAGCAACTCGCAGGTTAATCGGCAGAAAATTAAAAAAAAAAAAATCTTGTCAAACCGGTCTAAACCGTCAATTTCGACATCTTTGAATTGTCTGAAAACCGGTCCGTTAATAACCATCTATTAAATTGTGAATTGCCGGTTAACTGACCTATCATTAAACCGTCGGTCACCAATCCGGTTCTGATTTTCGTTTTAAATGAACCATGGCTCCCGGCGCAGGCCGAATCCGGGCCGGCTGGTGGCCATGTCTAGAGGGGAATGTGGGTAAGCTTTTCATCTCCAACTTCCGAAATCCGACCCAATATCATATCTTTTTTTTTTTTTCAAAAATTTCTTTGTATATTTTATATTTAAATATCATAAATTAGAAAATATTAAAACAACACACATCCTTCACGTAAAAATAATGAACTCAAACCGTGACCTTTGTACGGCAGAGGCGAGGTAACAAAAGTCACACCACTCCACCACATTGTCATTACTATAATAATAATAATAATAATAATAATAATAATAATAATAATAATAATAATAATAATAATTTCAGCATTATTAAGTCACTGTTGGAACAAATATTGAGTGAACTATTTATAAGTTTGAAACCTTCAAAATTTTGAAAGGTTTTTTCGTCTTTTCACATATGAATTGACTAAAATTAAGGAATTTTTGGTTTTTTTTTTTTGAAATTAATGACAACAATTAATATTAATTACTGAATATTTAAATCTCTTAAATACTACAAACTTACTCTCCATGACTTTTTCTTTCTTTCTTTTATTTAATACTAATAATTAATGATATTAATACATATTTAAATAATATTATTAAATATCTCTTAGTACTATAATTCTAAAGCTAATGACTTTAATTAAGATAATATATACATTAAATAATATATTTGATCTACCAAATTCCACTTTATTATAAACATACCTAAGTTGAGAAATTGTCTTCATTTTTAATCCACATTTATAAAGCCTTTGAGTAGGTGACGATGTGGTGCTGTGACCAACCAAACCTACTCATTGCTACAAATCATAGTAATACTACTAATTTTAATTCTCATAATTTCAAAAAATCTCAATCGTTTGATCATATTAAATCAAGGGTTGTTACTAATTTTCAACAAACCCACCTGTTTTCCCTCTGCCATCATCTCCTCTATGTGTCTCTCTCAATATTCCAAATGATAGTTAGATTATGCTCACCTACCCCATAAACAAAACGGAAAGTACAAGTTTTTCTCTTCTATATAAACCCATTTCATCTTATTCTTTCACTCAGGAAATCCAAAACCCAATTCTTGATTTCCTGATTACACCTTCTTTTCCACATTTTTCTCTCTAATCTTAGCATTTTTGTTGGTTTTAGTATCTGGGTATTTCGTAAAAATGGCAAAGAATGGATCTTTTGATGATTTGTGCTTGACTCGTGACCCACTTAATTGGGGGGTTGCAGCTGAGTCAATGAAAGGTAGCCATTTTGATGAAGTGAAACAAATGGTGAGTGATTTTAGGAACCCTTT
This sequence comes from Croton setiger, assembly GCA_948099555.1. Classification (NCBI taxonomy): domain Eukaryota; kingdom Viridiplantae; phylum Streptophyta; class Magnoliopsida; order Malpighiales; family Euphorbiaceae; genus Croton; species Croton setiger. Next base: position 33,175 of record CANUEY010070825.1, on the reverse strand, counting down.
GGTTAAGTTAGGCGGTGAGACTTTGACGGTGGCTCAGGTGGCTGCTGTTGCCGTCAATGACGGTGGTGTTAAGGTGGAGCTTGATGAGTCAGCCCGAGCTAGTGTTAAAGCTAGTAGTGATTGGGTGAAGGATAGTTTGAGTAAAGGAATGGATGCTTATGGCATTACTACTGGTTTTGGTGGTTCTTCTCATAGAAGAACCAAACAAGGAACTGCTCTGCAAAATGAGCTTCTTAGGTGAGCCATTTCTTCATTATTATTACTTTTATTAAAGTTCTTTTCTTTCTGGTTATTTTTTCATGGTGGATGCCTCAAACGAGTTGACTCAGTTATAGTGTGATTACACAATAATGGATATGGATATTAATTAATTACTGTTTATTGTTATTTTGATTGCAATTATATCTTTGCTTAATGAAATAAGCTTACTATTTATTCCTATTTAATTGCAAATTATATATTTGCTTAATGAAAGAAGCTTACTTAATCAGCTAGGAAAGTTAGAGATTATTCATCACCTAATATGGCCATAAAATATTTTTTCCCTTTTTTAGATTTTGTCTTTTATTAATAAAATCTTAAAACGCTATGCTTGTTTTGTTTGGACTTTATATGGTAGACTTTTCAATTTGTCTTGTATTTGAAAGCTTACTATACTAAGCTCATCCTTTGTAATATTATTGAAACTCATATTTATAATTTTATATAATTAAAAATAAAATGATGAGATATAAAATTTTAGTTTAAGTCAACTATTAGACTGAATCATTGTTTTTTTTTTTTTTTTAATTTCTTTGGTAGAGTTGAATAAACTAATTAAAAGCATTGATCATCAACTATTAGTTTCTGAAATTTAAGCATTATTTTTTAGGAAGTAAATTAAGTGTTCTTCACTTGATAGGATTATGTACTAATCACACATATTATCTTGATCATGTAGACACTTGAATGCTGGGATATTCGGCAATGGAACAGAAACCGGTCACACATTGCCTGTCTCTGCAACAAGAGCAGCAATGTTGGTAAGAATCAACAGTAACCTTCAAGGTTACTCTGGCATTAGATTTGAAATCTTGGAAGCCATTGCAAAACTCATCAACAACAATGTCACTCCATGCTTGCCACTCCGTGGCACAATTACTGCTTCAGGGGATCTAGTCCCACTATCTTACATTGCCGGACTCTTAACCGGCCGGCCTAATTCCAAAGCCATTGGCCCCAATGGAGAGACTTTGACTGCTGCTGAAGCTCTTCGCCTCGCTGGTGTTGATTCTGGATTCTTTGAGTTGCAGCCAAAAGAAGGTCTAGCTATGGTTAATGGCACAGCAGTTGGTTCTGGCTTGGCTTCCATGGTTCTATTTGAAGCCAATATTCTTGCTGTTCTGTCAGAAGTGTTCTCAGCAATTTTCGCTGAGGTTATGAATGGAAAACCTGAATTTACAGACCATTTGACACATAAAGTGAAACACCATCCTGGTCAAATTGAAGCTGCAGCTATAATGGAGCATATTTTAGAGGGCAGTTCTTACATGCAAGCCGCTAAAAAACTGCATGAGATTGACCCATTGCAGAAACCAAAACAAGATCGGTATGCTTTGAGGACTTCGCCTCAATGGTTAGGTCCTCAAATTGAAGTTATTCGATTCTCGACAAAATCAATTGAGAGAGAGATCAACTCTGTTAATGACAATCCTCTCATTGACGTTTCAAGAGGCAAGGCTCTACATGGTGGAAATTTCCAAGGCACACCAATTGGTGTTTCGATGGACAATGCTCGTCTAGCTATTGGTTCAATTGGAAAATTAATGTTTGCTCAATTCAGTGAGCTTGTGAATGATTTTTACAACAATGGACTGCCATCAAATCTTTCAGGTGGAAAGAATCCAAGTTTGGATTATGGATTCAAAGGAGCTGAAATAGCAATGGCTTCTTACTGTTCCGAGCTTCAATTCCTTGCTAATCCAGTCACTAACCATGTGCAAAGTGCAGAGCTGCACAATCAAGATGTGAACTCATTGGGTTTAATTTCTTCAAGAAAGACTCAAGAGGCGGTCGAGATTCTGAAGCTTATGTCTTCAACTTACTTGGTAGCACTATGCCAAGCTATTGATTTGAGGCATTTGGAAGAGAATTTGAAGCATGCAGTTAAAAACACTGTAAGCCAAGTAGCCAAAAGGGTTCTAACTACTGGTGCTAATGGTGAACTTCACCCTTCAAGATTTTGCGAGAAAGATTTGCTCAAGGTTGTCGATCGCGAACAAGTGTTCTCTTACATTGATGATCCTTGCAGTGCTACCTATCCTCTGATGGTGAAACTAAGGCAAGTTCTCGTCGAACACGCCTTAGGGAATGGTGAAAATGAGAAGAATGTTAGCACTTCAGTTTACCAAAAGATTGGTGCTTTCGAGGAAGAACTTAAAGCCCTTTTACCTAAAGAAGTTGAAAGTGCAAGAGAAGCATTTGAGAATGGAAACACAACAGTCGGTAACAAGATCAAGGAATGCAGATCTTATCCATTGTACAAGTTTGTGAGGGAGGAGTTAAGCACCGGATTGCTTACCGGAGAGAAAGGCCGGTCACCAGGAGAGGACTTCGACAAGGTTTTCACAGCCATGTGTCAAGGAAAGATTATTGATCCAATGATGGACTGTCTCAAGGAATGGAATGGTGCTCCTCTTCCCCTTTCTTAAGTTCATTTTTTTTATTCCTTCTGTTTTTTTGGGTTCTTTAAATTCTGTTTTCCATTTCAAGATTTGGCTTTCCAATCCCTTCTTTGTACTAAAACAGTCCAATGATGGGATTGGTTGTGTGCTACAGTTTGTAATATAACAAAGAATAATCTTGTTTATTTCCTGGATTCAATGTGCTTTTGTCTAGTACCCAGGGAATACACTCTTTTCCAAGCTTTGAAATTATATATATACACAGTTGTTTATTTTTTGTTCCTATGTTCCCCTTGTAAGATTTTTGTTTTTTCAGTTCTATTGTAAGATTATGCAGAATGTTTAATTATTTCTTCTGCAAATCAACTCTCAAGCATAATAATAATTCTTGGAATTAATTTCAATTAAGTTTAATTACTTCACCCTATTCAAAGCAAAGTACTGTTCTTTTGTTCGACATTTGAAGTTGAAAGAATGTAAACCCAATAGTTCTTGGCCGTGGAAGAATTTAGTACGCGGGTATTGCCTGCAATGTTAAATGATGCTGTTTGGGCATTGGGGGATGGTCAATCTGTTTTATTGCAGGTGTGGAGGTTAGTTCATCTTCTACTAACAGGAGTTGGCATTTAATAGAGTGGGATGGGCCAGCTGAAGGTTGGATGGCTTCTTCTGGTCCTCTGCTTCGAAATGCTGCAGGTATATCGCTGGCTGGTTTTGCAGCGTCCATTGGTGTTTGTAAAGTAGTCGCATCAGAGTTATGGTGACTTTAATGTGGCTAATCATGGAAGTATTTTGACAGCAGTTCATTATTTTGAGTTATTGCTTGCTTTGCTATATCAGGACGCTTGTGGGGTTTGTTTGCCTGTTTGCTGAAGCATGTGTTCGACAAGTATAGCTATCTGAGTGGTGCATTGTTGTATATTGAGCTATTTGAGTGGTGTGTAATTGTAGCTATTTGAGTGGTATAATATGAATTCGGATTAGTCCGTGGACCGATATCATGAACTAAGTACAAGGGAAATCCCACACTTCGAGATATCTACAATTCAGTGAATTCGGATTAGTCTATTGAGAGAAAATAGCAGTGAGACACTAATTTTAAGAGTAAGAAGCAAAAACCCAAATGTAAAGGTTGAGAGATAGAAATGGCATTATATCATCGTTTGCTATATTACAAACTGAAGTACATAGGAAATCCCTTCATCAAACTTAAGTACACAGAAGGGATTACAGAACAAATCTTGAAATTTAAACAAAAAAAAAATTAAATTTAAAACAAAAATTACATCTAACAAATTGGAAGAGGAGCACCATTCCATTCCTTGAGACATTCCATCATAGGATCAATGATCTTTCCTTCACACATGGCAGTGAAAACCTTATCGAACTCTTCTCCCGGTGACAGGAGTTTCTCTCCGGTAAGCAATCCAGTGCCTAACTCCTCCCTCACAAACTTATACAAAGGATAAGATCTGCATTCCTTAATCTTATTGCCAATTGCTGCATTTCCATTCTCATAAGCTACTCTTACTCCTTCAACTTCTTTAGGCAAAAGGGCTTTAAGCTCTTCCTCAAAAGCACCAATCTTTTGGAAAACTGAAGTGCTAACATTCTTCTCATTTTCGCCATTCGCCAAGGCGTGTTCGACAAGAACTTGCCTTAGTTTTTGCATCAGAGGATATGTAGCACTGCAAGCATCATCAATGTAACTAAAAACTTGCTCGCGATCGACGATTTTAAGCAAGTCTTTCTCACAGAATCTTGAAGGATGAAGCTCTCCGTTTACGCCAGTAGTTAAAACCCTTTTAGCTACTTGGCTAACTGTAGTTTTAACTGTATGCTTCAAATTCTCCTCCAAATGCCTCAAGTCAATAGCTTGGCAAAGTGCTACCAAGAAAGTTGAAGACATAAGCTTCAAAATCTCAATAGCTTCTTGAGTCTTTCTTGAAGAAATCAAACCCAATGAGTTCACATCTTGATTATGCTGCTCTGCACTTTGTACATGAGTAGTGACCGGATTCGCTAGATATTGAAGCTCAGAACAATAAGAAGCCATTGCAATTTCAGCTCCTTTGAACCCATAATCCAAGCTTGGATTCCTTCCACCTGAAAGATTTGATGGCAAACCATTGTTGTAAAAATCATTCACAAGCTCACTGAATTGAGCAAACATTAGTTTCCCAATGGAGGCGATAGCCAATCTAGAATTATCCATCGATACACCAATGGGTGTGCCTTGGAAATTCCCACCATGTAAGGCCTTGTTTCTTGAAACATCAATGAGAGGATTATCATTGACAGAATTGATCTCTCTCTCAATTGATTTCGTGGAGAATCGAATAACTTCAATTTGGGGACCTAACCATTGAGGAGAAGTTCTGAGAGCATATCTGTCCTGTTTTGGCTTCTGCAATGGATCAATCTCATGCAATTTTTTAGCAGCTTTCATATAAGAACTGCCATCTAAAATATGTTCCATTATAGCTGCAGCTTCAATTTGACCAGGATGATGCTTCAATTTATGTGTCAAATGATCAGTAAACTCAGGTTTCCCATTCATAACTTCGGCGAAAATTGCTGATAATATTTCAGACAGAACAGCAAGAATATTGGCATCAAATAAAACCATTGAAGCCATGCCAGAACCAACTGCTGTACCATTAACAAGAGCAAGACCTTCTTTAGGCTGCAACTCAAAGAATCCTGATTCAATACCCGCAAGGCGAAAAGCTTCACCGGGGTTTAAAGTTTCTCCATTGGGGCCAGTGGCTTTGGAATTCGGCCGGCCGGTCAACATTCCAGCAATGTAAGATAATGGAACTAAATCTCCTGAAGCGGTGATTGTTCCTCTGAGTGGCAAACAAGGAGTGATATTGTTGTTGAGAAGCTTAGTAATGGCTTCCAAGATTTCGAATCGAATGCCAGAGTAACCTTGAAGAAGAGTATTGACTCTAACAAGCATAGCTGCTCTTGTTGCAGTATGAGGTAATGTATGAGATGTTTCTGTTTTGTTGCCAAAAATCCCAGCATTCAAGAATCTACAAAGGCAAAAAAAGTAAAGAAGATTAGCACTTTATTTGTTAATTAATTAAATAATACTTAGTGGACTAATTAATAATTAAATATGAGTTTAAAACTTAAAAAGAATTATTAAAGAATTAGTTTAGCAAGTAGTCAAACATAAAGGATGAATTGACATGTCTACCAATGTAAAAAGACTTAAAAAAAAGTCAAAAAAAAGTACTTTGGTCATATTTGGTAACCAAAATATTCTACTTCTCCTACTTTGGTCATATTTGGTGACTATAATCTCTTATCTTCCCAACTAATTAAATCATATTTGGTCATTTTAATACGATCTGATCGCTATAAGCCATAACAAGCACTTAAAATCAAGAATATATGTTAATTAATTAAATTAAACTAATATTTACTAATCAATTAATTTTAAGTTCATGCAAAATAATACTAAGTAACATTACTAAATAAATGATATCCTTTAAACTCGTTCATGTCCTCAGAGAGTCAACTCAACCGAGTTAAAATGACCAAAAAAGAAAGAAACTTAAATTTGAAAATGGCTTACCTAATAAGTTCTCTTTGAAGAGCAGCACCTTGTTTGGTTCTTCTATGAGAAGTAGCACCAAAACCAGTAGTAACACCATAACTATCAGTTCCTTTATTCATACTATCCATAACCCAATCACTACTAGCTTTAACACCAGCACGAGCTGACTCAGCCAGCTCCACTTGAACACCAGAGTCATGGCTCGCAATCGCCGCCACTTGAGCCACCGTCAAAGTTTCACCACCTAACTTAACCAAAGGTTTCCTGAATTCACTCACCATTTTCTTCACTTCATCCAAATGGCTACCTTTCATTGACTCAGCAGCCACACACCAACTAAGTGGGTCACTCACTGAGTCACGAGTTACACACAAACCATCATTTAATGACCCATTCTGGAAACCATTTTGGTGACCATTTGTCATACTTGCTGCCATTTTTAAGAAAAAACCCAGATGGAGAAAACTTAGAAAAAGGGTTGAATTGCAGGGAAATGTGTTAATTTACAGGGAAATCTGAAGTTAAATTATGATTTCCTGAGAGAAAAAGGAGGAGATAATGGGGTTTAAATAGAAAGGAAAAAGCATGAATGTTTCGTTATGTATGTGTATAATGGGTAGGTAAGCATAAGGAGGCAAGAGAGGGTAGTTGAAAATTAATTGGGACCGTTGATTAATTATGATCTAACGGTTAGTATAATTTTCAAAGAAAGGAGAAGGGTAAATATTTGACTTGTGGTGGTGGTGTGCATGGTGTAGTCGGGGTTGGTGGCATTTGCCCAAAAAAAAACATTAGGTTTGGTTGGTCACAGCACCACCATATATATCATCTACTTAAATTCAGCTTATATATCGAGTCTGTTCGGCAAAATTTAGCTATTTTTTAGTGTTAATACTCAAAACCGACTGAAAAATATTTTATCAAATATTATAAAAATAGTTTTAATATTTAAAAATTAATGTCGAACATAATTTTAAATAATATTGGAAGTTAAGTGATATTTATATATTATGTTCTTGCAATTTAGAGTCATATCAAGAATATTTAATAATAGAGAAATATTCTTTACTATAAGATAAGCAAATATAATTATTTATTTGACTCATTGAATTTATAATGTCATCACTCTTCATATTTTCTAAGTTGCTCAATAATATATCTTGACTAGATCTAAAACCAAATAATAATAATTTAATTAAATAATACTTCTCTTAGTAAAGTGGATTTTTGCTTAATATTATAATTAAAAGATTCGATATTAAGCAAAATGTAAAACTTAAAAAATACAGCAACAAAAATTATTTTAATTTATTGCTTAATTTTTACCACTTATTTTTTATAATATATTGAAAATATTTATTTCCATCCAACATTTTTAAAATAATTTATTTTCATATTATAAATTTTGTCGTTCGGTATCTCAAAACATGACTGCATTTAAGATCGTTTAACGACTCAAATTAATTCAAATCGATGCAAGACAAAAACCATTATTTTTTTGGAATATATATGAAATGGGAATTGATTGGACAAACAATTGGTAAGAAAGAATGCTTCACTGAAAAATAAGAATTATCCATTTTTGTTTTCTTATTCAAATAAGGTCTGTAGATTCATGAGTACCTGCAATTATAATCTTAACCTTTTCGAAAATGATTGAAAACAGAATCTGCCATTGACTATTATCAAAGGGAAATTATAAGGTTTAGCATTTTTTTTTGTTTAGTGTTAAAAATATAGCATTTTTAAGTTTGATATTTGAAAAAAATAGTATATTTCATGTACTTTTACATATGTGTCGTTTTATTTATTGTTTTTAATTTTAATTTTTTATTATTCAAAATTAAAAAAAAAAAAAAAAGTTAGCAGCAAGAATATTATAAAACAGATTGCGATAACGTGAAACAAATTGGTCCATCTTCCTTGTCGCCCTCCATCTTCTTTAGCCACCTTCCACCGCCTAAATTGGCCAGTCGGCAACCCCAACCACTTGCCCAGCTTATGGCGAGCTCCACCGGTCCTATATCTCTGATGGTTGGCATTGATTTGCAGCGTAAAGATCAATATTGGAATTTGAATTTTAAATATATAAAAACTTTAAATAATTAATTTCTTGTGTTTTTAACAACAGATTTCCAATCCAAGATTACCGGACAAAAGCCCAAGCGACGAGAAACAAATTGGTACCAAGCTGGCCACCATTCATTGGCCAGAAAAAATATCTTCGTTGGCGATCTACTTTTTTTTGCATTTTCCGGTTACAGAGTCACGAGAAAGTAAGGTCATATTTGAAATCTACGAGTTGAGAGCTTTCGATGATATATGATTTGTCAAATTTTATCACCGTTACTATTTTTTGGTCCACTAGAGTTTCTAGAGGTTGAAGCTGAAGATATTTATTAAATTGTATTAAACCTTACTGTTATTGAACCTTAGTGAATTATATTGAACCTTACTGATATTGATTTGTATTGAACCTTACTGATTGTAATGAATTGTAATGAATCTTACCTAATTGTATGAATCTTACTAAAATTGATTTACATAACTTTATTAAATTTTAATGAATCTTACTGAATTGTATTGAACCTTATTGATATTGATTTATAATGAACCTTAGTGAATTTTTTTAATGAATCTAATTGAAATTAGGCAAGTTATGTCACCTTCATTTTCTTCAACCTTCAGAAACCCTAGTTGCCACTCTCCTCTAACCGCCCGCCGACTACTTAAAACCGACAACAAAACTTATCATGTCATACCAAATCAGAAAGTTCTCGACGAGACGAGCCGTTTAATACTGGAATCGGAGTCATAGTTTAAATAGAAAAAAAAATCTAAATATTGTTTAAGAAAAAAACTAAAGAAAATAATTCACCCATCAATAGAAAAAGAAAAAATTACTCCATCCACTAATATATAGAGTGATGACTAAGAAGAAGAAATTATAACATGCTGAGTTGTTACGATGGTGCAATGAATCCAAAACACTTATATAAGCAAAATACATATTAAATTGTTTCATTATATAATTTCTGCAGTCTAGTAATTAATATATATACTGATAATTAAATAAAAATGATGATATGTAAAGTACGTGTGATGCAGGGTAAGAACAGAGTGTGTGTTAGGTAGGAAGTATGGCGGGGAATAACATCTCTTCCAATTTCCTAATTTCACAACCCCTTCCATTTCCCCTGTTTATGTGGATCTAATTTATTCTTCCCATTAATTATTTTTTTTCAATAAAAATTTCAAATTTCTGCTATTATAATAATAATAATAATAATAATAATAATAATAATAATAATAATAATAATAATAATAATAGTAATAATAATATTAACCAGTTGGCCGAGTAAAATGAAGGGTTAAACTTTTATTGTTCGAATCTCGGCATTATGAATAGAGAGAATAAGCTTACGAGCATCATTCTTTTAATAGAACTTCGCAGTACCTAAATACAGATTAGTCGTTGCATTTAGTTAAATAATCGGAAATCAGATAGAATTTAATAATAATAATAATTTTATTCCAAAGTCAAATGAGATGGAATATTAATATTTTTTTTTATTTTTTTTGGGAAATTTCAATATTATTTCTTTCCTCTAAATATCCGTATCAAAATTTCTAAAGAATGATTCCAAAATTTTGATTCACTTAGACACTGACCATTAGTTTTGAAAGATTATTATTTCTATTTTAATATTATAGTATAATGTTTTATGCATATCATTTTCATATATTAAAACACGAAAATAGTATTAAACATTGCTTAATGAAATTGGTCTGCCTTAATTATACGTATTTATAAATAAAAAAACATACGTACAAAACCTGAATATTAAAGATTAAGAAAAAAAAATTAATTAAAGCGAGAAAAAGAAATTGTTATAATAATTAAAATGATTAATTTCCCAAATTAAAAAAATTTAATTTTCAATTTCTAGGATCTCACCTACCCATAAAAATTAAAATAAATAAATAAATAAATAAAATTAAATAATTGGTCAGAGGTTGTTGGCTAAGAAAGAGATTAGATTAAAATTTGCTTACCAGACCTTACTTGACCTTTTCTTCATGTTCTTCTTTCATACTCCCTTCCTTTTCTTTCTTATATTATAGCTTTTATTGCTTTTTATTTATTTATTTTTATTTTAATTTCTTCAACTAAAAATTTACTTTTATACAGCACTTAATTAAAGTTAGATTTGGTTGGTAATTAAATTAAAAACTAGCCTAAGGTTTGGTTTGAAATAAATCGAGATTGAAAAACTATCAAACCGAAAATCAAATAAACTCGATCGTTTTAATCATCGGGCTCGCTAATAATAATAATAATAATAATAATAATAATAATAATTTTTTAAAGGGTTTACCAACCCCACAAGCAGAAAGGGATAAGAAAGCCAAAAATTAATCTTAAAAATGCCAATTAGGTATTAATTAGAGAGTTAATCATAATTTTATAGACAGATCTGAGCGGAGTATAGCCTACATTCATGCACACGATTGATAAATTGAAAATTAATAGTCAAAAGATGCTAATCTATTTTTTTTTATTTAATTAAGTTAATTATTATTTAATTAATCATATTAGACTATGAAGTCAACTAAGTAAGGCAATAATTTGTTTTTATTAGATGCATATAAGTATTTGGGGAAGATTCACGTCACCAACCTACAATTTTAGTATAAATTATTTACTTATCTTATCTTTATGTTGAAATTAAAATTATTCTATAATATATTTGGACTAACAAGTGTATTTGATGTCTATTTGTCAATGTTTTATTAGTATTAGTATATTAAACCAAATTTATTAATAATTTTGTTTAATATAAACTCAAAATAATCATGGACGCTCAATTTTGTGGCTCGATTTTGAATCATTTGTTGGATGAAATTGTTCATATCGTTAAACGAATACGGATATAATCATATTTCTATATAAAATAGTGACACATAATATAATATAGAATAATTACTTTAATTATTCAACAAGATTTCGACTAAAAATATGATACAAAACTTCCATACTAATATTTGGACTTTGAAATCATGCATAATATATGTATAAAAATATTAAAATAATGAAAATAAATATTGATTTTGAAGGAAATTAATTTAACAATAATTTAAATATATGAAATCTCAATAAATGGTTATTTAGTACTATATTATTTTGAAATAACCAAGTATAATAAATGTTTATTTTGGGTAGAAAAATAATTATATGATCCAGATTGTGCATAGAAAATAACGGGATAATTAGTAATATGATACATTTATAATTTATTTAAAAAAATATGACTTATTAATCATGAGTTTGATATTTTATGAGCGATATTATCTCGTATTACCAATAATAAATTAAATTTATTTGGACGAAATAAAATGGAAAAAATTGCATAATTTAACCTCCATATTTTTTAAGAAAAATCAATTATATTCTTTAAATTTCAGAAGGGGTGATTTTAGTATCCCATGAATATTTTTGTATTAATTTTGTTATTTTCCTATATAGTAGGGGTGAGCATTCGGTAACCGTTACCGATTACCGTTATCGAACGGTCGGTAGTCGGTTAATCGATAAATTTTTTACCACTATTATTACCGATACCGATTGGTATCAGTAACCGAATTTTTTTGGTTTGATTACCGATTACCGACAGTAATTTACCGATTACAGTGTAAACTATATAGAAACTAAACCAAAGCCTAACTAACCAACAGAACATAGTGGGAAGGGCAAGACTTCACTTCCTGCATCCCGAAGTAGTAGTATTTATTACAGCTTTCTTCTATCGACCAATAATTCTGAAACAATAATAATAAAGATGTTGATGGGATATGAAGCTACCACTACGCCATTACTAAGGATAAGGTTGCTCCACGTTTCCTGGATTAAGCCCTTCAATTCTTATGTATTTTATATCATTTTTAATTTCAATTTTCTATAATTAGTAAATTTGTTTCTTATTTAATAAGAGATCATGCATGCATGGTAACATTCAAATTGTTATCTCTCATTTTTTTATGGTTTTTTAGGGTTTATGTTCGTATATTACGATTATTGATTAGATATTAACGTTTAAGTTTAAGACATTTCATGGAAATTACATAACTTTTTTTGACAAAAAGATATTTTAATTTCCATAAACTAAAATTTCGGTAAAAAAAAATTGAATAATTCAAGTATAAAACTCAAGATTCATATAAGTTTTTATAAAATATCAAATCTAGACTATCTAAAAAATAAATGGTGTGTTCGGTAATAATGGTTAAAACAATAATAATGGTTCAAAATCAATAAATTTGCGAGTTTATTTTATCGAACTTATCCACAAGCTTATTTAAAATAATATATCATTATTAATAAAAGAATAATAACAAATTGAGAACTTCTTGTTTACTTATAAGCCCGAATTTATTGACTTTTAATTACTTGTACAAGTGGAGTTTGAGTTCTACTATTTTTAGCACGACTAGATGAAATTTTGGTTGATTCACAATACTACCTTAAACAACACCAACCCTTCATAAAAATAATAATAAATATAATAAATCATGTTATATTATTAATTATCAACCAACCAAATTATAGAGAGAGTTAAAATTAAAATTAGTTGGAAGAAATTAATTAAACCTTGACAGCTAAATATAAAAGAGGAAGGTAGGTTTGAAGGAGGAGACGTGGATCATCAGATTCTTCTTATTTTCCTACCACTTGTAAATCTATAAATAATTATAATTAAATAAGGCATATATATATATATATATATATACCTTATTTAATTAATTTGGCTTAAATTTGAAATGGCCATTAATTTTAAAAATGGTTTAAGGTTTATCAATTCTGGCCTAAATAAAAATTTAATAGCTAATTATTAGTAGTTGTTTTTATAATTATAAAGTTTAAAAAAAAAATAAAAATAAAAGAGGGATCGATGGCTAGGATTTTTTAACAAATTTCGAAAATTGATATATGGTGTAAAAAATTACAATTAAACCCTCACTTTTATGTTATTTTATCAATCGAATGTCAATCATGACTTCTATCTTATAAATTGGATAAATTCTTAAATCTAAACATCCATCTCATAATTTAAAACAACAAAAAAAAAATTATTTCCTAAATTTCAATAAATATAAGTTTAATTGAAAATTATTAAATATATTTTTAATGGTCATAATTATTAAATTTCACCCAACATCTTAAAATTTATAGATGAATTAAATTTTATTCCTTCATGAATTGAACATTTTTCTTCTTTATAAGATTATAACCTTAACCTAAAACTACTGTACTGTATTAGTGTAAGTAGAAGTACAATCTTTAAATGTTAATATTCACAAATATTTGTACACATGAAAATAATGGTAATCGCAAATACATATACGATCTGAAAAAAAGATCAGAGTTCGAATTACCATTTTAAATAATAAAAAAACCATTTACAGAACAAGACTATATAAAATAGAATTATTAAGAAATTAATTTAAAAAAAAAAAAAAAGAAGAAGGAAATGAAGTAGATATATTTACATAAATGGAACTAATAAATATATACTAGTGAGATGGTTTATTTTGACTAGTTGAAGCTTGAGGAGGAGGGGCAGGAGGACCATAATACTGAGGCAATTCTTTTCTTCCTGTTTTTCTACCAAGAAGGTAACAACCAAGTGCTACTATTAATATGAATAATATTACTGGTAATGATATCACTATTACATACCCCATTTTCCGCTCCGATTCCGATTTCCGATTGGTAGTTCACTAAAGAAAAATTAACAGAATGACACAATCATTAGAAAATTAGAAACAATACGTGAAGAACATAAATTGCACAACTTAGTAGACATGACTACAGGTCGGTTAGGCCCATTTGGCCCGCCGATTTCAGTCCGGTCCGTCACCGAACTTAAACCGTTAAGGGACGGTCCAATTAAGATTTAGACTATTTTCAAACCGTGAATCGTATTGAATGAGAATCGTCGACAAATTATCCGAACCGTACCTCGAACTACCAGTTCTAGAAAAAATTAAAAAAATAATAAAATATATGCCAGCAGCCCACTAGTTAACCGACCTACCATGACCCGCCGGTTAACAGCGAACTACCGATCAACCAGCGGTACCCATAATGGACCTGGCCATGTCTACAGCTTAGAAACAAATACAAAATTTTTTAGAAAACTATTTTGAAAATTCAGATGAATAGTTCATTAAGTTAAACAATGTTTCGGATTAGTCAAGAATATGATTATACTCAGCCAAAGCTAAGAAGAAGAACCCTCCAGCAACTCAACTTAATTAAAATCTTAATTGCTATCATAACCCTAATTTCAGTTTATTCATCAAATCTCCAATAGAAATTGCAAATAAAGCTTACTAAAAATTATGATCTCCATAACTTGAACATGCAGAAGTTTGATTTATTACATAAAAATGAAAAAAGGAAAAGAAAATAGAAAGTAATTTCAATCAGAAGGAGAAAAAAGAAAAAGGAAAAAAAAGCTTACCTCTTTGGGATTCAGAGAAAGCAGAGTTGCAGGAAAATATTATTGGGAAAAATGAAGAAGACGACGAAATTGGTTGAGAGGTTGGCTAATTTTAAGGGGAAAGGTGAGTGCACGTGTCATTCCATAATAAAACTATAGGTGGCAATTGGTGGCGTCAAGTGGGGCTAGAACTGAATAAATCAATCTACTGTGGGTGTAGTGTATGTGGGTCCCATTTCCACACAGGAATCTCGTACCATAATTTTTCCTTTTTTTTTAGAAAAAAAAATAATAAAATTTATGTATTTTTTTTCATTGAAATTATAATTTTTTATTAATAGAGAAATTTAATTCTTTTATTAGACTTGTAAATACACTAAATAGTTCGAAATTCATTTGATGTTCGATCTGAAAAAAATTTGATTTAATTCGTATTCGAAATTTAAACAAGCCGAATTTTTGAGTTCATATATTTCACGAACTGAACTCGAACCGAATATAGCTATTCGCGAACTGTTTTTCGAACACCCTAAGAAAACGAGGCCTAAAACAACGTCATTTTGAGAGTGTTCGAAAAACAGTTCATCGGTTAAACGAACTATAATTTTAATATTTGAATCGAATAATAATCAAACTGTTCACGTATACTCTCAAATAGTTGCCGAATCGAATTCGAGCTTTTAATTGATGTTCGAGTCG
The DNA here is from genome assembly GCA_948099555.1 of Croton setiger. NCBI lineage: Eukaryota > Viridiplantae > Streptophyta > Magnoliopsida > Malpighiales > Euphorbiaceae > Croton > Croton setiger. The sequence continues at coordinate 17,741 of CANUEY010070825.1, read as the reverse complement.
AATACGAATCCGAATTCAAGCACCACGAATACCTAAACGAACTCGAACCGACCTATTACTGTTCGATTCGTTTACAGCCCTATCTTTTATGGATTAAAATTTGAAAAGATCAAATTCAAGGATCAATCTGAAAATTCGTCCTTCAATTTATAATAGTAATATGAAATCCATAAAAACTTCAGCTGGTCTTCTTCCCAATGCACCCTAAAAATTTGCATTAAAAGTGAGAAGTAAGAAAAGTTTCAGAAACTAGAAAATGCATGTTATCAACTTTCCACCTTTCTACCCATTTTCTTTGATTCTGCCTGCTGCAATTACTTCATATTTTCCAGTAATCTTTTTTAACCTATGTATACATAACATACAAGCAAGTAAAATTTGCAGCACATAACTTTTAATACACAAGAGATCGCGGGAGAGGAGCGATTCTGAGTGAGGTGAGAGAAGTGAAAAAAAAGAAAGAAAGAAAAAAAAGAGCCCCATAACTGAGCACTCCTGATCTTTTAAAGAGTACAAAAAAGCTGCTTTGCAAAATTAAACAGCCCAATATTTACCCAGTTGAGGCAGAATGGTAATGGTCTCGCTTGATCTACACACTTCTCACTTGGTTCCCATAGGTTTGGTCGCTAATCTGCGCTTGTAACGTTTAAGAACAGAAGCTAAATTTTCTTTCCCCTTTGGAAAAGCTACGTCGCCCGCGGCTGTGCCTGACCGTCCCTTTCGACAAGATATGGCAATCTCTACATCTTTGATCAAGTCCAGAAGCATTGATGCAGATGTGCATTTTCCCTTCCCTGCCCCTGATTTCACTGCGGGAGGCAACATTCCGTTTGAGACAGGAGGGCTTGATTTGCGCTGATAAGCTGCAGAGAGCTGAAGGCAGAAGCATGGAAGCACCGGACTGCGTGGCTTTGAAAATGCTAGCTCTACAATGCCCTGCTAATATAAAAAAAATAAAATACAGGTGTAAGTACACAAACTTTAAACCCTACCATGTCCTGCTAATCAGAAAATACCCGTGTTAGTACTACGCAAGTATAGCTCTCATACACTCGCTTCTTAAGATCGGATCCACTAGACAATCCTTACACCAACACAATAAAATGCACCACCTTTGTCCAAAATAACCTATCGATTGATCGTCTAAGCCAATATTTTTTCTCCGAAAAGAAATAATGGCAATTAATGTCATGTCACAACATAAAATGATGATGCTCTTACAAATTAAAAATGCTAATCAATTTGAAATCACTACAGAAAGCGGAAATCGAGAATTTCAAACAAGATGAGTTCATTGATTCGGAAAGCAGAAATGCCAAAATGGGCACAGAGGCAAAACATAAAATTTATTTCCTACGTTAATAAGCTGGAAATAAGACCAAACGCAACTACACGAAATGGAATCACAAAGAAGGTTCAAGGGATTGACCTGAAGACGATTTAACACGTAAGTATATTTTCCCCACAACTCTGGCCTGCTTTCCATGAGTGACAAATCAAGAATCCGGTGAATACACCAGACCCCGAAGCTTATGATCAAATCTGCTTTCCAAACACAGCCATCTCCACAATGAGGAACAGAGGAAATTAAGGTGCTGGTTATGCCTCCTGCCTCATCATTCTTCACTACAGAACCACCAGGTTTCCTATCAGAAAATGAATATTGAGGCCCCTCGCCCATGTGAGCCACACGGTTTATCTCTCTTGTTTCAACTTCATACAAACACCTCTCCCTTGCAGCCACACGATCAATGAGATCCTCATCAGCTCCGTCATTTTGCCTAAACAGCCAGTCAGATCCTTCTAATTTCAAAAGCTTAACAATGCAACTTCTGAATGATTGAAGAAGTTGGGCCTCCAAATCTGCAACAGAGACAGTTTCTCGAGTAATTGAATTTGATCTATTAATTACTCCGCTACCAACAGCGCGACTTTTATCAGCAACACCAAACTGCTCATATGGTTGTTTGGACCAGATAGATCCCTGGTCTGAACCCATAGGAAATGAGAAAGCATCCCCATAACTTTTCGATACACCATCGTAACCCAACTTACTTCCCAACCCTGATCCAGTATTTGAATAGAAGGAAGGCTCGTAACTTGTTCTGCCAACAGAAGCTCCAAATCCAACAGTATTGTCCCACTGATTATTTTTTTCAGACATGTAAAGATCCCTGTAAGGACCAGAAATTCCAGATATGTCAGGCAAACTGTGGTACTTCTTCGTATTCACTGACATTCCTGTGTTGTCAACTGAACCAGAAGTAACATCATAATACGCTCTCTCAGATTGCAATTGGCTGTTTCTAGATGCTGCGAGGCTCTGATACCTAGGCATTTGAGGAGAGCTTAATCCATTTTGCAACTTTTGCCCCACCGCAGCTGTGTGAAGATCCCTGTAATTTCTAGGGCCCAAGGAGGGAGATATTGGCACTGGGGACTCTGTCGGACAATTCATGCCATTGGAATTTCTTTCCTTAGCAAGTCTATTGACAATAGATGCAATCTGGTAACCATGAACAGTAGCTGGTTGATTATCCCAACCTTCAGAAGTTGGTAGACTGCGCATACTAGAATACCGCCTCTCTGAAGGGTCAACGGCATTCCGGCTGGAACCTTGCACATAAGCATCGAGCAATTGCATGTGGTTGGACCATAAAGAGGAAGATCCCCTTTGCATTCCATAAGGCGATGAGTCCATACTATTTTGTACCCGCATCTGCTTGGGGGAATCACATAAACTTGAACCGATCAAAGAATCAGTTCCTCTACTCCCTACAGGTGACAAATATCCACCAAATTCCTTTCCAGTAGCATCCACTTTCAGAGATGAAAATGCAAGTTTTGAATCTGACAGTAAAAGATCCAGTTTCTTGCTCTTTGCTTCTTGAGTTGGTTGCCCATGAAAATCGAACAGTTGCCCCCAAAATTCATCAAGTACCGCAGCTAATTGACGCCTTGCAGCACGCCCCAACCCTGCTAATCTTGAAAGACTTCCAGCACCATTCCCACCTTCATCACTTTTCCCACTTAGACTCCTGAACGAGGGTGGACCGTCAGATGTCACAGATGAGATGCTTCCTGGAATCACTTTTGATGATTCTTCAGATTCCCAGGTATCTCCCTCATCATCGTCCTTTTCGATATGCAAATTCCCCTCCATCTCCAAAGTCTTTTCAATTGGTTCAATAGATTCTATCTTAACCTCAGCTGTGTCTGGTGAATCCCCTTCAGTAATATCACTAACAGCACTTGATACCAATACAGTCCCTATCGTAGAGGTTGGTTCCTCTTGATATGATACCAGTGGAAGACTACGAAAGTTAACATCGGGATGATTTTCCTCAATAGTTGTCAGATGACGTTCACGATCAGATCCCATAATTGACTCGGGCAAATCCAGTTCAGCATTTGTACTGGTTAAATCAGAATACCTCTCCATAGAATTATTATCTGGTTCTGGTAATTGTTCCTGATTCTGAATGGATTCTCCACCATCATGTAAAGATTCTGGCAAAAATTGTTCTTCTTCCGGAGTAGGTAGTTCAGTTGTATTGTTTACATCCCAATTCCATGACTGAGCATCTAAGCGGGTGGTCGCAGATTTCAATGGAGTAACTGCTAACCAAATCATCAAACAAAATGATGAACAAGCAGTGATAAGAAGTACAACATAAGGAAGAGATGCACTACTTCCCATGTTCCACCTCAAATTGCCAACCCAATCACTGTCCCCAAAAATCATTTCGACCACAAATATGATCTTCAAACCCAACAGACCCATGAAAATAATAAGCCCTATGAACTCCAAAATCTGAGAAATTTTGTGGACGCCCATTATTACCCTTGATGATGAAACCCGGAAAAGAGGAATCACAGAAGATGGAAGCATTAGGGCTATCACGACCTGTGCAAAAATAAGCAACTGGTATACCCCTTCAACCCCAGAAGTCCAAATACAATAAAGAGATGGAGCGATAGCAAGAACTCTGATTGTAACATGTTGAAGCCAATAAGGTATATCGAGTCTGAGGCAATCTTGCAAGATTTCTTGACCACCAAGGTTCCAGGTAAATGCTGTGGTTTGATTTGTAATATATAAAATGAGGAACAATGCAAAGTTCGCCAATGGACTCTTGACCACCTGAATAATGCAGGAAAAACCAGATATGATAAGTACATACTCTAAATGAATAAACACGTCATTTTGGGAAAATCAGATCTGATAAAAGGAATTGTACCTGTTCCATGAGTGACATTGCATCAGGGAGAGTACTCAAAACTAGGCCAGTACTGTTGAACACACTAGCAGCTGAGTTCATAAGCGCATAATTCACCACATAAATGCCACTGAAGACGCATATAATTACAAAAAGATGTTTATAACAGAAGGCATCCTTGGAAATATTTTGATGACCCTGATATTGCTGCAAGAACGACAAGCAAATCAGAATTCTGAGAGCCAAAAAAAGTAATCCTGTATAGCATTTTGGCAATGTCAGATAGGAGTGTTCAAACTCGGGTTTGGGTACTTTTCTTAACGTGTTTAAGGAAACGCTAAATGCATCGGTTTGCATTTTCTGCACATTATGAACTGACTACTCAAATATATGTTGATGACATCAGGTCAATCGGGTTATTATTCTAGCTTTGAATTTCAATTTTTTTTCCTGCATACCATCTAACTAGAAAAGAACTTCAAAAGTACATAGTGATCATGGATTAATAATAATAATAATAATAATAATTCAAAGAAAATATTTTCCATGCATTCATAATGATTTACATTTTTTTTAACACCAGAATTTTTTTTAGCAGATTAAAAGACCCAAATTGAAAGAAGATGCTATTTTGTATGAAATGAAGTTCATAATTTAAAAAACAAAAACTAAATTGCTTTAATACCCGTTAAATGATAGCATGAAGAAATTGTTAAAGTGAAAAAAATTTGATAAACAGAGACGCAATACGATATTCAGGAAGAACTCAAATGGAATTTATGGGACAAACTGGAACCATCAGATCAATATAGCAACAAAGCAAATCAAATGTTATATAATTCAACTGAATGTTGGTACAAGCAAAAACAATAGATCTAGATTATTGAAGAGAGAGAAGAGAGAAAGAGAGAGAGGAATAGGAAACTAAGGGACAGCTGGAGCTTGTGTTATCTTTGAAAAAAAAAACAATTAGAATACCATCAGCTTAAGATGAACCCGAATGGCCTTAACATTATTTTAATTTCGGGTTCATACCCGTTATATTTATAAAGAACCCATCCTTTTTCGGGTGAAGAAGCAACGTAAGTGAACGGTTTCATCGGGTTCACCCGATTTTGAACACTCCTAATTTCAGACAGAAATAAGTAGGAAAGTTTAAATATGCAAAAGCTAGGGGCACGAAAAGGTGCCAACGGGGAAGGTGAAACTGTGAAAGGGAAAGAGAAATACCAGCACAAAAGAAGAATGGAGGTAAAAATTATGGGGCATAATATTCGCTCCAAGGAGACTCATAAGAGCATATGCACTTTCCTCACTTAGCTTCATCGGCATCCCATTCACCGGAACAGGAATTTCTGTTTGACTGGTCAGCACTCCAAGAAAATAAAAAAGCACTACAAAGCTTGCCACTAATGTGCATGCAACATGTGCCTTAAATCGCCCCTAGAAGAAAGAACAAAAATTAGAAAAGATAGTGGTACTTCTGAGATAATACGTAGTGATAATTGAGCAATCAAATTTACCATGAAGTGGGCAAAAAGTGGAAACACAACAGCATCAATAGCAGTTAAAAAAACACCAGTCGACAAATCCACCCCCAGTAGAATATTTAGACAATGAGCAATTCCAAGGATCTAGTGAAATCAATATGCACATGTTAGAAAACAAACAAAAAAATTAAAAGTATAATTATTAAATATAACTTGATCATCTTTGGAAAAGGCAACCGAAGAAATTACAAAAAAAAAAAAAAATTAAAGAAGAATAAGAAAAATTACCATAGACATGTCCAATGCAATAACAGAAACCGCTGCTTGCCCTCCAAGAAGCATACAAGTGAACTTGTCATATTCATCACTGCAAATCTATTCCAAGGAAAGAACAAAGAAATGGTTGATTAAACTTCATATAAACTGTGACCCAATTAGTGAGAAAGCAATCAATTGAACACCTACGTTGAGAAATAACCGGAAAACAGACTAGTGAAACACAAGAAAATAGGAAGAACAAAAGCAAGATTTCAGAAGGAACATGTACAGCTGAAGTAAGAGGCAAGTACCTGGGCAAGATCTCTTCCAGTAGCCACACCAATTCGAGCTGAGAGGTATTGACATAAAATAGCAGCTAAATTGAAAATAAGCATAGGCACTACCAGATCATACCCAAAACGAGCACCTCCGTCAATGGTTGCTGCCCATTTTCCAGGGTCAACATATACAACTGCAACCAAAAGTCCAGGTCCAACAACTGGAAGCAGACGACGAAGAAAACTTGGTGGCTTGTCACTATTCACAGGCTCAGTTTCCATGTTATCAATTGGTAATAGAAGAAAAATAAAGTACAAGCACCAGAGCAGTAAACTAAAATATCTCTCCAAGCAACAAAGCAATCCCCCAGAAAATATCGAGCTAAATTAATTTACATTGCTATTTGCTGCTGAAATTAGTATATCAATAACTAATACTCTGCACCTTTCGGTAATCAATCAGTGGAACACTCGGTCAAACAGGCATGCAATAGGTAAAACCAAAGTCAAATCCATTTTCTTTGAAGCATGTTACCGAGCAGTAAAGGGTATATCAAACAACGGCAACATTGATATTGCTGGAGTTGCAGCTCTAGGAAATGGACTTCTCTCAAATCAAAACAATGAAATATCCCCCATATACAAATTAATAAGATGGTATTGCTAGCAGAGAAATCCCAATATTAGCTATGATCATCAGATACCAATCGAACCCTTGCATTTAAAGTAAGTTGCATGTTATCATAGGGTGATTGCAATGCTCTGCTAGTAAATGCTCTATTCATCTCCTGATCATTATTCTATAGGCCCATTCATGTGAAACCTTCAGCAAGCTTTTCCAAATCTTAGTTCCAATGATGACTCCTCCTGATCAATAAAATTGAAAAAAGAGAGAGAGAAATGAAATTAGTCCACAATTAACAAAGCAAAATGAAATTACATATTTGAATTATACTTCCACAGACAAAATCATAGATGAAGTAGCTCAAGTTACAAGATCAGCATCAAAAAGGAGGACATTAAGTCAAACCATTACTTCCAAGAAACAGAAATGTGAAAATATACAATTGGGATTTAAGAGGAAGCATCCCATCTTTTAAAGTAAAAAAAGGGATTTGAGTTTCATCTATCTAAGGTCAAAAAGAAACATATACAATTTAGAGCAGCAACCAGAATCATGAACTATAGTGTTCAAAAAAGACAAATTGTATAAACAAAAAAAAAAAAAAAAACTATGAAAGCACATCACATCCTTGACTTCATATCCTCCAAACTAATATCAAAATAAATCTAAAATCAAAGTATTGCTACAACAACCAGGGCTATAATACAATAAAAATCCACCAAAATCCAAATCCCAAAACTAATTGACAGCAAAAACCCAGCTTAAAACCCAAAGCAGATCTCAACAAAAACATTCAAAATGAATCATAACCCCAACTTGTTATCAAAATAAAAGAAATTAAGAAGAAAAAAAAAACCCCCGAAATACCCAACTCAAAGAACATTAAAGTAATTGAAAGCAAAACAGAAAAATCCAATCTTTCAAATGCCTAAATGACCAAGAAACTGTAGAAAATTAAAAACCAGCATAATAACAGATCTGAACCCGTTGGTACAAATTTCAATGTCAAATTAAATAACTCAAAAACTGAAAAAGATGAAGTCTTTATAGTCAAATTTAGGGCTTTTTAGTATTAGGGTTTGAAAAACAGATCAGTTTTACCTGCTACCTCCTCTATCTAATCTATCTATCTCTTCTTGTCCTTCTCTTTGCAATCTCTATCTAGTAGAAAAAACCCAAGTAGATCTCAAAAAGAGACCTTTAAGACAAGCCAAGCAGTTAATAATACCAAAGATTTTCTAATTTCTTCTCTCTCTTTTTCTTCTTTTTTTTTTATACAATTTTCCAGAGAGAAGAAGCTCAGTTTACAGAGAAATGCTTTAGAGAGAGAAAATTTAGATAGTGAAAGTGAAAAGAGAAATAATATAATGATGATTTAGGTTGGCTTCTATTGTTTTTATATTATTTATTTTTTATAATTATTATTTTATTTTAATTAATAATTTTATATTTTTTTAGTCTTATTGGAGGAAGACAAAAAATAAATAAAAAAATAAAAAGTGAATTTTTTTTTATCAAAATAAAATAAAAAAAATTGAGATTTTTCATCTTATCTATTTCATTTATGGACAAAAAAAAGAGTCACTTTCTTACTCATATATTCTCTTTTATGTCCCTCCCCTTTCTAATTTTCCTTTTTCACTAAAGTTTTATGTGTATATTTTACCTATTTGGGGAAGCCAAGTGATTAGGTTTTGTTTCTTACTTTGTTTCTATTCAAGAGACCTCACTTGGGATTTATAATATGATTTTAATTTTAATTTAAAAGCTGGATAGACGAGAAATGTCTATTAGTTAGATGGGTCGGTCGGGCCCGGCCGGCCCGTGGCTGAACCTAGCCCTAATTCGTGCGAGCCCGAAATCGCCCATCCCGGAACCTGAACCGGCCCGTCCTTCGGTTCACGTTTAAAAAAATTTCGAACCGAACCCGTACAAACCCGTGAACTGTGGAGGAACCGCCGGTTTAACTGCCCCAAACCGTCTTCGAACTGTCGGTTTAACCGCCCCAAACCGCCGGTTTAATCTGAACCGCCGGTTACAGTTTGCATGTCTCACGAACCGTGGTCGTACCCAGAACCTGCCCGACCCGGACCGTAGCCACATCTACTATTAGTAAGTTTACTTACTACGAAAATTATAGGTAAATATACTTAACATTATTAATTTTTAATTTCTTAGACAAATAAATTAAATATTACTAAAAAATTATTTTAAATAATACACTCATAATTTTACTCACGAATCTAAACATGTCGCGATTATTATTAAAAAAAAAAAATCTTAAGAGAAAAATAAAATATCTTAAAGCAGCACAAGAATTATATGAGTAAATAGTAATCTTTTCTAATCACAATGTGATTTAACCATACTTTTCTTTTGTCTAATTATGGAAATATTGACAAGATGTTTTGTCCTACTCTCACTTTTTTTATTTTGTTAAAATAGAAATTTATGCCTTAATTAATACTAATTAACATGTTTTTTTTTTTAATTAATAAAAAAAATTACAAAGAAATGTATTTTATTTATGAAATCTGATTTTAAAATTTTATTTAAACTAAATTTGAAAATTTTATTTAATTTATATTTTTCTAATTATTTAAGTATATAAGATGGGTAAAAAATGAAATATTTTTTAAAGCAAATAATAACTAGGATTATCCAAGTAAAGCTAGTTAATAAAATGTTAATTTGAGACTTAATATAAAAATCAAAGGTAAGCACATTTATTTAAAGGTCGATGTCCTAATTAAGCATATTTAAACATGTTTACAAATTCCAATTTATTATTAACCAACTTTGTAGCATTTTTCTAAAAGAGAAAAGTCAACATGTATAATATACAGTGAACAAACCTCAAAATGAAGCAAAGCAATACGGACAAGGATGGATAGGTTTCCAATTTCCTAAATATAAACCATAGATTGGTAGAGGTAGAGGTACAAATGAAACAAATTATATTATTAGGGGTCAAATACGTAATTTTCTTATCATTTACATAATTTTATCGGTTTAATCTGATCTATTATGCGTCTAAATTATTTAAAAATGACATTCTAAACCCTGTCACGTCATTTTCAAGGTTTTTTATAAAACAATCCCTAAATAGTTATATAAATAGTAATTAAAAAATTGCTCAAATGGTTCCGCACTCTCTTTCTTTCTTAAGCTCCAACCTTCTTTCTCAAACTTAAATAATGGCAGAGGGACAATGGGATAATTTTCCAATCCAAAAATTAACTTCTAATTCTGACAATAAAACAATCAAGTGAATAAATCAAATCAAAACTCTACAAGTATTCCAAATATACACTCAAATTCGTCGTCCCAGCATCGTGAAAGTTTCAAAAATGAAATTTTGGGTTCCGACCTATTTCAACTCAACTTTCTAGTCACTAATCATAGAAAATACTTATACCAATTGAAAAATATCGTTCAAATGAGTTGACTAGTCATTTTTTATTTAAAATACATAATTATGTCTTATCGTTTGCAAGAATTCTCTAGTGACACTCTACTATTTCAACATAACCTATTGTGCCTTTGAATTGTCTTTTTTTTTTTTTTAATTTTTACACTCCTTTAGCTTTGGCTGTCAGTTTTGAAATCTAAAACCACTATTCAACTCATTTCAATGATATCTGTCAATTGATATAGGTATTTTTCTTGATCGGTGTTGGAAGGTTGAATTTGAAATGGATTGGGTAAATGGATCAAAATAACGTGAAACTTCTTTTACATTTTTCAAGGCTTCATGATGTTGGAACGATAAATTTGAAGACATATTTGGAATCATCGATATAAGAGTTTTAATTTGATACGCTCACTTGATTGTTTTATCACCAGAATTGAAAATTATTTTTTATTTGTTTAGAAAATTATCCGATTAATTCCTCTACTATTTGGGTAATTTTTCAATTAGTATTTACATAATATTTTAGGAATTATTTTGTAAAAAACTTTAAAAATAATGTGATAGGAGTCTAAAATTTACTTTTAAATAATTAAAAACATAATAAATCATATTAAAATAATAGGATATCACTAGAGAAATCATGCAAAACGAGTAAGACATAACTATGTATGTGTTCAATTATTAGGTTTATGTATAATTGTTTGACTAGATTAATAAGACATTTAAGGTCCTAAATTTAGGATTGTGGATGAAAGTAATTAATGAGAGAAATTGGTCCCTATCCATCCAAACCATAAACCCTATCAATCTATCTATTTGTTAGTATATGAGTGGGGATGGCCTTCTTGTCCTCATCTCCAACTTCATTTATTACTAGTTTTCAAAATTCTACTATCACTATTACTATTATCCAATTGTAATAAATCACAATTAATTTAGATTTTATTAAAAAATCTAAATTAATTAAACTATAATTTCATGATTAAAAAAAATTGATCATATTGAAAAAATCATTCCATTACAAGAACTAATTATTATTACGGTCAATATATTTATCAAGTATAAACCACATATATTTCTAGTCAATTGGATTAGAAAATAAAAAATAAAGTACTACCAATAAATATTTTTTTATTCATAAAAATAAAACCTTGGGCATCTTGTTAAGAGATACAAGTGCCGAACCACTCATACCAAATAATTGTTGGTTGAATTTTTTTTTGTTGATCTTAATTAATATTATATTTATATTTTTATGTTTTTTTCTTAAGTTAGTTGTCTTGTACCTTGAAGTGTATAATAATTTGATCATATTATGTTTATTTTAAAGCTTTTTAATAATTATGAGAGTAAAACTTGAAAAATTACACTTATTTATAATATTAGTAAAACTGACTCTAATTAAAAAAAACAATATTTTAGAAAATAGACACTTATTTAAACTTAAAATTTAATAATATTTAGTTTTTATTAAAATTAATACTATCATAATTTAATGAAATGGGGAATCTGATTTAAAAATGAAAATAAAATAATCATTTAAAAAATGCAAATAATAAAATAAATAACAAATTGGAAAAATAAAATAAAATAAAAGGACAAAAAATACAGTGGCATTGTGATTGTGAGGTCACCATAGCCAAGAATGGCAGCAGATAAGAACAAGGATTTTCACCTCCAAAGCATCTCTCACGTGCCTCTGCAATTATCATATTTCACTTAAATAATTAAATCTTATAAAATTATTAAATACTTGGCTAAAATTATTCTGCTTCCAATTTTGATTTATAAATTAAATTTTATTTCATATAATATTTGGAAAAAAAAATTGAATAATTTTTGAAAAATGGGTATATATAAAATAATTCATATGTGTTTAATTAACATCAATTTGTACAAAATACGTGTCGAATGTAATAAATTTTACGATGACGTTAAGAGTTGACAATTTAGTGCCGCATTATTTTTCGATCATTACATTAATTTCACTTCATTATGAAAAACTGTAAAACAGTTTCAAAATTTAATTTGATGTAACTGAATCGGTCGGTTTTTACGTATTTTAATTAATATTAATTTATTGAGAATAGTACGTAATGGATATAGTGATACCACATATTACGTGGCATTAAGAATAGAAAATGTCGTTCATATGTGATTAATTAATAGTATTAGTTTGTTAACAGTGTGACATACTGAGCAAAAATACTTTAAATTAAACTTATTAATAAAACAAATACAAATCAAATTTATTTTAATTAATGTATATTAATTATAATTAATATTCATAATAATATGAATATGTTTAATAAGAATAAAAAAGAAATAATTAAAGTTAATTTGTTTTATTAATGAATAAATAAAATAAATGGTTGCTGATGTTAGACGTAATTAGTGCTTGATAATGCAGCCACCTTGAAATACCCAAATCCTCTTATCAACAAATATTTTTATTTTATTTTTGCTTAAAAAAATATTTTATTTTTATTATTTTTAATTATGTTTATGGTCCCAATAATGCAACTAATATAGCATTAGCATATGGTTTAGTTATGATACTGAGGTTTAGCAAAATTAATTAATTGATCTTGTCCTTGGGTTTCACAAGAATAATTAAAAAATATTGTTTGGAATAATTTTTTTATGAATAATAAATTTGTAATGATTGAATATTTTAAATAATACAATTATTTACTATTATTTGAATAATTATTTTTTAATTAAGTTTGTAAAATAAAGGGTGGAGCATAAATATCTCATCACATGGATTAAAATTATATTTTATTTTTTATTATTATTCTATCTGGTGGACCAAACGAATTTATAAAATTAATTTTAATTAGAACAATCTCTTGGCCATTAAATTTTAATTATAAGTAATTAAGAATTTTCAAATTAATCGAAAACTTTAAGACTACCCCTTTGTTTAAAATATTAATTTATTTTAATTAATTAACTACAAATTAATTAAAATTAAAAATTCAATATAAAATCAATATGCGTCAATATATATTAATATAATTTAAAATTCTTCCAAACCTCATTTGGTAACAAACAAATATTTGTCACACATTTGGGTGATTTCCGGCGACCTTTATCGGAAAATAAAAAATTATTGTTGACAATATAGGTAATATTGCTTATTATTTGTCAATATTTTTTTTGTTTCGTATAAATTTCTTATTCTTCAAAGACCCTAAAATCGTTGTAATAATAAAAGAAAAAAAACCAATATTTTAGACCAAGAAATATAAAATAAAAAAATGTCAAATAGTAAAATAATTAGTTGATACTTAAAAGGTTTAATTATGATTTTTTTTTTTCAAAAAAAGTTTTAATTATCAATAATTATGATAAAGTAGACATAATTATGCTAATATAGCTATATTATGTTGAAGTTAACTAGTTTAAATCACAAATTAAAGCATCAAAGAATCTAGGATTTCTATTTTTATTGACTAATAAAAAAGATTGGATTGACTAAGTAATTATGAGTAAGGGAATTTGGCCATTGTACATTGTTTCTTGAATAATTAGAATGTTCTTGATAAAGACTAATTCATTAATTATTAGGCTTATTAGCTTTGAATTCACTCATCGTACCTTTGGTGTGTTAATGTTTGAACGCTTTTTGTAGGGACGATCCTATTAAGTCTATTGTTTGATGTACTTTTAATAATTTTAATAATATATCAATTCTGAATGATCCAACTAGTCGTGGACTCAAATGTTCAGTTTTGCTGATATTATCAGTAATCCCACCTATACAGTTTGTTTAAACTTAGAATTTTTGAAAAAAAAAAAAAGCCTAGACTTAGAGGTGGTTACGGGCCGGGACGACCGGTTCCGGACCTCGGCTCTTCGGTGAAACTGGAACCGACCTGCCGAACTGACGGTTCGCGGTTAATCGCTGGTTCAATGGAGAGCCGGTTAATCAGCGGTTTAGAAGGCGGAACCGGCGGTTCAAATCCGGTTCACGGTTCCCCACGATTCCGGTTCCAAAATTCCTTGAACCTGAACCGGCCTATCCTCAAATCAGTTCAAATTATGATTCCCGTGATTATGGTTTCGACGTTCAGCAACGGGCCAGTTCAGGCGGGCCGATAGGACCGAACTGGCCATGACCACGTCTATCTAGACTTACCCTTTAAATGGAAAAACAAGAATACTTAACTATACATTAAAAAAGCTCTCATTTAAAAAATAATCACGATTATAATGAGGATTATATTATAGCATAATGAGTTTTGTTTCTTACAAACTCTAAATAAACCTTCATTAATTACGGCTTTAATTGATTCTTAATTATAGTTTAACAAGTTTTTGGTTTTCAAGATCTTAATATGGTTTTTAGTTCATAAGGGAAATGTTTAATTTTCTTGCGTATTAAGTAATAAACAAATGTCAGTTCATTTGATGCTTATTAAGAAGGTACATCCTTACGTTAGCTTTCACGTATCATATATTATTTTTTATATTTCCAATTTTCTCCTTAAGGAGACATAAAATTACGTTTAAACTTTTACTCTTTTATATTTTCAGTGCCAAAAGTATTATATATTTATAAAAATATCACAAATTTAAATAATTGACATATGTAAGAAAAGTCCAAATAATTGACTTATCCAACCAATTTAACTAATTTTTAGAGAATTGTAAAATTATATATCATATAGTTAATTAGAACTTAATACGTTTGATTTTGGCTAAATACACAAATTCACCATTTTTCTTCTGTAAACGAAATACTGAGCTTTAAAAGTGACTCATTAGACATTTGAATTTACACAAATAACCTTTAAATATCTGAACTTATATATAAATGATAATTTAGATAACTGAACTGATTTCGAAAAAATTTGAATAAACTCACACATTGTCATGTATCTCTTTCTTTTGATTGAAGTGTCTAATAAATCACTTGTGCAGACTTTTAAACGTCTAATAAGTTATTTGTGCAAGTTCATATGACTAATGAGTCACTTTTCAAAGTTTAAAGTTTCATTGGGAAAACATATAAAGTTCAGGGGTGGAATTACATATTTGACTGTTTGATTTTCTTACATTCGTGAAGATGGCAGAATGTGAAAGATCTGAAAGTTTTATTACTCTAAACCATATATGTTAGCACAAATTTAGTGCATAAGGAAATGACTAATCCACTACTGTAATAGTACGAGTCTATTAGCCATTTTATTCCTCTTAAAAAAAAGTTATTTAAAAGTATATAAATTTCATATAGATGTTTATATAATATAAGATTTTTTTTGACCTATTATTTGAAAAAAAAAAGTAATATTAGTTAATTGATTATGAAATAAACACAAATTTAAGGAACTAAATTAATAATGGACCTTTGGTAAGTACTAATAGACACTAATTTTTTATTATTATTATCATATTATATAACTAATTATTGGATTACTAAAAATTATATTATATTTGAAAACTCTTTTCTAAATCATGTTCAAAAACATTGAACACATTATGGGTATATAAACATGGTCAGCCTTTTTGGGACACTTTGATCTCTCTTACACTAGACAATATTTTTGAACCCATGTGACCTTAATTTATTTATTTTCCAACCAAAATTGAGGACATGTTCCATAAATATCCATGAATGTTAAAATTTTATATATATAATTTTGAATTTATCAGATTTTGGATTGACTAATACAAATTCGAGTACTGTAAATTCGAGTATTGTAAAAGTTTATTGAAAGGCGATTCTTTCAATTCAATTTTTTTTATTCACAACATCATAATTCGAATTTCAAATTTTATATAAGATGTCGTTAGATTAATTAATTATATAATATTTTATTTTATTTTATTTTTTCTATTTTAATTTTTCAAGTGTTAGGCTCTATTTTTTAAAAAATATTTTAATAATGAAAATTATTTATTTTTGTCAAGAAAACACAATATTTTAAAATAAAAATAATTATTTTTTTTTGAAAAAGAGAATATCATTCTCAATTATGTTATAATAATTTATTTGGAATTTTTTATTTTGTGAAATTATTCTTGGTTGACCATCAAACAATTAATATATTTTATTATTCTTATGTATAATAATGTGAAAAAACGAACCAAATTTAATATGGGCCGTGGCCTATACATATCCAAACCTCTAACCCGTTACACCAGCTAGTGAACTCTAACATCGTACAACCACATCATATTTTTGACACGTGTACTAAACTGAATACCCAAACTATGCTTTGTCAGTTCTGTTTAAGATTTCATTGTAGTTTTTTTACCATTTTTAAATAATTTTATTATTATTATTATTATTATTATTATTATTATTATTATTATTATTATTATTATTATTATTATTATTATTATTATTATACAAATAATGAGAATTCTAAGTTATTTATTGGGTATTACTAGATTTGGAATTCCGGCCCGTTGCTGAATCAGTCTGGTCTATCGAAAAATTATAATCGTCGGAATCGTAACCTGAACCTGCCGGTCCATGGGCCGGTTCAGGGTCATGGAATTTTGGAATCGGAACCGTGGGGAAACGCAAACTGGACTTAACCGCCGGTTCCGCCTCCCAAACCACCGGTTCCGCCTTCTCAAACCGCCGATTAACCAGCCCGCTACCGAACCCGGCGGTTAACCGCAAACCGCCGCCGGGCCGGTTCCGGTTTCACCCCAACTTCAATTGGCTGTTTACTAGGTTTCTTCATATTCTTTGTCAAACATAAAACCCTAAAGAAAATAGTAAGAAATACAATTAGCTATAAAACCAATTTCTCCATACATAAATCTCCATTCTTCGCTTACAATCCAAAACCCTAAAAAGAAAAAAAAAGCTTTCTTGATTTACATAATGGCAGGCATACTCAGTTCGCTTCCAGACGACATTATTCATCGAATCCTTTCTTTACTTCCTTTCAAAGACCTAAGTCGTACATCTGTTCTTTCCAAAACTTTCTTCGATTTTTATTGTTCTATGCCATATTTGAATTTTGATTCAACCGAGGATATTGTATACCCTTATCCGTTAAGAGATTCTATCTTCAAATTCTTATTACATCGACGAAAATTCGATGAAATCTATATTTTTCTATTCGATGGCACTTCGTTCGTGAGTCTGTCAGACTATCAGAAAGCCCTATTTTCGGATGGATAGGTAATGCAATTCACTGTGGTGTTGAATTTTGTCCCAAACCAACAGGAAGAAGTTACTATGATGAGGAGTTTAATTCTTTTTATTTACCTCTCGATCTATCGTTCTAAATTTCTATTGTCTCTAACTATCAAGGCGTCCATTGATGTTGTTTATAATTTTTATGGGACGTATCCTTTCACTAAGCTTCAGTTCTTGAAGATCAGTTCAGTTAAAGTTGGCAATAAGTTTGGAGAATTGATATCTTCTAGTTCAAGAATCAAGAAATTGTGGCTTCAACAGATTAATGGGATAGTTGATCTCAAAAT